>CM035225.1:33958450-34176130 GCA_020226215.1 Sindora glabra
TATGAGAATATTGCATGGATAGACGTGTCATAAGTTATTCTCATATGATCACAAATACACATAAACCTTTGACCTAAAGTCACTACGGTTCCCTACATGAGGAATTACTCAGTTTAATATTGTCTTATGTCACCTTTAATCAGGATGACAAGTAGGGCATTGATTGGGTGTGTCATAAATCATGCAGAGGGAAGTGAGTGATGTAGATGGGATTTTGTTATTCTTGTATAAAAGAGAAATATCCTTGGGCCCCTTGATTGAGTGAGACTTAGAAATGCATGGCCAGGCTCAATTGAATTAATATGTGATATTAATCATTTATTTTAAGTTTACTCAGTATCAAGAAATATAAATTGAACATTGACGAGGATAACACATTCCATGCCTCCTGTTCAATTTGGATATTATTACAAAAGGGTTATGATGCAAAACGTTGATCATGTATTAGGTGGATGTTGAATGACAGACATTCTTGCTACTTGAGCGGCAGTGATGTATTGCTTGATATCGCTTACCGTCTATGGCTCAATAATGAGTCATTGTCAATGTAGTAAGAACCTACAGGGTTACACAAAAGGAGTAGGAATAAGACAATAATTAATTGGACTTTAATTTTATTAATATCCAATTAATTGAACTTATTTTCGTGCATATATATATTATTAAGAATAATAAATTCACGTAATATATATATATATATATATATATATACATATATAATATTATGTGATATTATTTGATATTAAAGTAATATCAAATAATTATATTATCAGATATTAGATAAATATATTATGAGATAATATTATTTTGATATTTAATAACTATATGCAATTATCTAATAATTAAGATATTTATATTATGAGATATTATTATTATCTAATATTAGATAATTAATAGATAAGTCATATCTTTCCCTATTATCTCCAGGATAAGGATAAGATGACATTAGGATTTTAGAAGCATTATCCTAGTAGGACTAGGATTATAACTTGCCTAAGTTCTATAAAAAAGGACTTGAGGGCAGCACTTTCACAAATACGCTCAAAGCTTCCATACAAATCCTAAATCACTCAGAAAACATCCAATCCTAATTCCTATAGAGAAAAATGCATCCTAGCAGATTCGTGGAGGGAGAGAGAAAAATATCCAAAAAAGGATGCTGTACCTTTTGATAGGCATTTGATTCATCCGCTCTCAAGTTTTAATCAATAGAAATACGAATGCCTAATAGGTAAAATCCTAATCACAGATTTATGTTTTTGCATGGATCCTAGGTAGAATTCGAATCAAATTTTGAATTTCCACTGCATATGATAATCCGAATTCCTAACAGTTTACACATGAGTACAAGTTAGAGAACTTGTACATTGGACCGACCCATCTTAAGAACACTACATGGATTGTTATATAAGTGTCATGATTGATTCTTAGTGATCATTATTAATATGGTCCTTTGACTTGAGATCACCAAGGTTCCCTACATGTGAGTTTTATATTTTGATACTATTTTATGTCACTCATGGTTGAGTAAATGTAAGGGTAGTTATAAGATATATCACATATCATGCAAAGAGATTTGTATGATCAAGATGAAATTTGTCCCTCTTATATAACAGGAGCAACATCTGTGGGCTCTTTGATTAAGTAAAGCTAAAGAAATGCATGGCCATGCTCAAATGAATTGACATGGGATGTCAATTATATTTGCTTCAGTTAGCTTACTTAGGGATTAAGAAACCTTAAGATTGGACTATATGGGAATGACACGGTCCATGTCTCATGCTCAATCTAGATGTTTAGGATAAAAGGACATCGATGATAATCACGTGTAAAGATTTAGTCAAATCATCGACTTTCTTATTACTTGGGTAACAATGATGTGTTGCTAAATACCGCTCATTATTTATGATCATTAATATGATTAATGATCATTGCCAACGTGATGAGAACCTATAGGGTCGCATACTTAAAGTCTAGTGGATTTGGAATTAATGGACTAAATTGTTTGGGCCTAATATTTGGGAATTCCATATTATAATTATAAGGCTCAATAATAAGCCCATAATTATACATGGAACAAAGCCCAAATAGTTAGGATTTTCTATGCACATATTTAAATAGACTTGTTGGCTAATAATAGAGATTAATATTCACGCATCCTAAACATAGAAAAAAATCTAGCACCTCTCATTAACCAAAAACCCTTGAAGAGGTGTAGCTAGCACTACGAGGCAAAGGAGAACAATTCTAACTGGTGTTTGTGTGGATATTCATCGGTGATTTGTGAGTTTGTATGGATACCTCGAAATCTTTGGCCAAAAAGGAAGCTGAAGAAGTGATCAACAACCGAGTTCTAGAGTCATCATTAAGGTATTGAATGAATCCTTGTTTTGATTTAAGATTTTGCATGGATCCATTAGTTGAGATCGGTTTATTCCACTATGCTTGTATGGCTCCCAATCCCAACATTGATGACTTGTGCCATGTATAACCATAATTCCTTATTTTCTTTCAAAGATGCATGTTGCATAGAAGGCACAATCATTTTTCATAAATTTTTGGCTTTTTTATTTGAATAAGATTGTTATATGCATTGATGGAGTTTAAGTTCATATACATTCATATAGTTCATTATTTTCTAAACTTAAATCTTTGCAAGAAAAATATGAATATTTCTTTTGTTTTGCAACATGTTAATTTACTTATTCAATTTTAAGATATATATATATATATATATATATATATATATATATATATATATATATATATATATAAGCTTGCCATATATGGTGTTGCATTAAACAATGGTTTGATTTTGGAAAAGCCTTATTAACAAGTAATGAACTTCAAAATATGGTGTTGCAGCTAAAATTGTAACTGGGATAATAAAAAGGTTAGGTTTATGGAATGGTTAGTGCCAATTTGAAAGCTATGAATAGTAAGAAATCTTAAAATGGTTAGCAAAAAAATTGAAACAAAATTTGGCACATTCTTTTGGATAATATAAAGATTGTGTTTCAGTTGGAAACACGTTTTAAGGAAGATTATGGAGTTAGAAGTTGGTAACACAATACAAATTTTAGATGATTGAAATCATTCCTTTCATAAAAGAAATCCAACTTTTATATATTTCTTAGTTCACAAATGGATTGGGTTAAGTTTGAAAATCGATTGTGCAATGTCTTTTATGTGAAAATCTAGCAAAAAATGCATGGAAGATGGTTAAGAATGGTTAGGTTTAAACCAAGTTAAAAAATAGGTTAAGAGACCCATTTACAAACCCATCCTAAGGAAAGGGATGATGAATAATGGTATGGATCAAGGTCTAGGTGTCTAAGAAATGCGTGCACTATACTTTCAGCCTTCTAACCACTAGATGACGATGAAACTCATGTCATTGTGCTCCATTCTCAAGCACATAATTTTGGGCATTTTTCCAAAATATTTTGGAATAAAAATTATTTACAATAACTTATGCCCAATTTATTTAAGCATTTATTTGATATAATTTTGAGTTGAATTTTTCTCAGATAATTCCTATATTATTAGTTACCTATTATAATTTTTGTAACAATTTTGAGATTTTTTCGTGATGTAATAATTTTTGAAAGATTATTACATTAATTGAGAATTACTATGCATTCATATTATGCTATAAAAATTTCATATAATTGTGCACTTGCCTTTATGGGAACAATTGCATGAAATTTTATACAAAAGTTTGAAAGAAAAAATTTAATTTAAATTGTACAAGAAAAAGGCTATGTTGGTAATATTAAATACCTATCGGTATTATATTATTGATATAGTAAGTCAACTATAATATAAGTGTAGAGTTGAATGTTGTATTTCTAATATTTCAAATACTTTTCGATGTTAAGTTTTAGGAGTATGATGTTTGATCCTTGTATCATGTTGTAAGGATTTCAATATCATTCATTGTTAGTTCTTATAATGTGATACTGATTTTGACTGCATAGTGTAATTTTACATGGAAAGATTTATCATGATTAAGATTTTCACATGCATCAAATGATTTCAATATTTCTTAAATTTAATATCTATGCGATAAATTTCCAAGATGCAAAATAGGACAAGTTATTTTGTTAAGGCCTAGTTCTAGATAATGTATTTGGAAATTTTAAGTATAAAATCCATTGTGAATTCAAATTTAAGTATAGGGTAAACTTGGAATACAACAATTTGTTCACACTTGAATTGAATCAATCTTATAATCATTTTGGACCAAACAATTAAACAGAGCATCCTTGATTTGGTAAATGTTTGTCCCCATTTATTTTGGATAATGAAAATATGTAAAATTCAATTGATTGTGAAAAGGTCATTAATTAAGAGAGCAGTTAATAATAAAGCTAGAGGACTGTCAAGGTCTATTATAAACTTCATTAATTATTTTAATTTAACTTGGTGAAAAAAATTTTAGTTTTTCTTAGTTGGTATGCACTAAACCTTTTCTATTAGGTTTTGTTAACTTCTTAAAAAGTGTTTTAAAACTAGAGATGGATTTTGTTTGCATTTTATATTATACCAAAAAAAACACATTATTTTATAGAACTTCAATAGTGAAATTTTATTTTGGCTAGTTATCAAGTTTTAGCAAATAAAACTTAATTTTGAGGTGCTTTTATGGTACATATTTTGATAAGGTTGTTTGGTGATTTTACAAAATTCAAAATTTAAAATTTAACCCTAAAAACTATCTCTAAGGCTTAATAGAATTGATTAATTTAAGAATATCTTAGGATAGTAAAATATTATTAAATTTTGTAAAAGGTGGGAGTCAAAAAAATAAATGTGATTTTAAGTTTAATGGGGATTCTCATATAAGTTTGTAAGTTCAAGATCAAGTTAATCAATAGTTGATAATTGCTTTTAAAAAGAAGGTAAAGTTTATTAAAGACTTTCTTCTCTTAACATTTAAAAAATTGTTTATGATTTGAAGTAACTCATTTTAGTGGGAGTCATATTGGTCAGAAAAAAATAGTAGCCTTCCTGATTAATGACCTAATAACTAGATAGTCTTTGAAAGTGAGAATTATAAATGTCTATTTACATAATTGTATCTCATTTTGGTGAGATTGTAATTTCTTTTAGATATTCGAAGAGTAGTGTAGATGAATATTTATGATAAATTTAAGGATTTTAGTAATTTTGGTTCTATGTAACAATGATATTCTTTTAAGTAATCATCATATAGACATGTTATCAAGACAAAGCAATTAAACTAAACCTAGTTAATGGTGGCTTAGGAGTAAAGTGTCATAGATCTAATAGCTGGCTTATAAGCTTAAAATTGTTTGCATGGTTAGCCCATATTACATAAATCCTAAAGGTATTTGCCTTATCTCATTTAGTACAAAAAGAGTCCAATATGTTAGTATGCTCTCATGTTTATTAATCCTAAAGGATTAAATTTATAAGGTTCTAGTGTTTTTTTAAGTGATAATGGTTGTTCAATATGTGTTGATTATAAGTAAACTATTATTAATTTAGGTCAAGTGGTTTCAAACTGTAAATAGTATTCCATCTGGGTGGTATAAATAATTATACAGTAACTAATAGAAGATTAAGAGATCTCATATGTACATATTATTTAAACCTATTCTATAGGTGTTTAGGTAATCATAAAATTGTGATTGGACATGTGTTAGAAGGCATTATATTGTGGAATTATTATGCAATCAGTTGCAGTAACTTCCATTAAAAGGCAAGGCATGTCATGCAAAATAAATTCCTTATCAAGTTGACAAGTTAAGGGTTTTCTAGCTTTAATGTAATAACTTAAGATAATAATTAGAGTATTATTATTAAATATCCTAAAATATTATTTCAATTAAAAAAGACTGCTAAATTACTTGTATTTATATTAAGGTGGAATATTAGTATTTTGAATTTTAACCACATAATATTAGTATGATCTTATATAACAAAAATCTTATCTAAATATTTTTAGGAAATTAAGAATAGAAAGTGAGAACTTAATTTTGACAAGAAAAAAGGAAGAGTTGAGATTTTGAATTAGGATGAGATGATTAAGTAAAAGGGATAGCTAGGATTTACTGTTGAAAGGTGAACTCATAATATGAGATACATTTGATCAAAGCCCTTACTTTTTTTCTTTTTTTTTGTCCTTTCTTTCCTTATTCCTAGCATTCTTGTCCTCTCTCTTCTCTCCTTCTCTCTCTTTTTCTTTTATCAATTTTTCCTTTCTCTTTCTCTTTCTCTTTTTGATGTTGAAGCTAGCAAGCCACCATGTTGCTATTGTTCATCATGTTTCTTTGATGCCAATCAGCTACTGCCAATAGCAACATGGGAGTAGTGATAGTAATGGCTAATTATAGTGGCAAACACAACTAAAGTTGTAGCACAAGGCTGTTCAGCCCTTTCTTTTTGCTGGTGTTCTAGTAAGTGTTTATCAGTAGCGAAGCTTTGGATAAACATCCTAATTAAGGATGCTCATTAGTTAGTTATATTCAGTTAACAAATAAAATCCCACTTGACCATGCATTTAGAGATAATATAGGATGTCAATTGATAGAACCCACTTTAATGCCCCCAATCAAACATGATTTGAGATGGTGCAGTCAATTAGGCAAAGATGTGTCTCAATGGATGACACCCTTCAAGCTTTAACTTTCTATAACTTTCTTCCTATGCTAACTCTAATGTGTGTTGCAACTCCTTATACACAAGCTGGAAGAGTAAACATAATGATAGTTGAACTAATAATGACTTCAATACCCATCCAATACACCCTATCCTCATGTTTTCGATCTTCTTGTTTTGAAGTCTTAAGATGCAATGTTTGTTTATAGAGGAGAGAGAGATTTTGGAGGAGAAAGAGAGAGAGTAACAAAGATAAAATTAAAAAAATAATGAAAGCAATTTATATTATGGCAGCAGAATTATAGCTTAATGTGATTAAGTTTGAAATGAGGGAGATGTAGGATGGACAAACTTGCAGCTAAATGAAAAAATAATAATAAAATAAGTTAAAACAATCAAATGGAAACAATTATTTAAAAATATAGAAATAGTTTCGATTGATAACAATTTTATTTGATCAAGGAATTAAATCACCGATATCGATTCAAAATGAAAATTTTTTCTATTTTTTTTACTCGACACAACCCAATAATTATTAAATATATGTAATTAACCGATATTTTTCAGTTTTAAGCAGTCATATTAACATGGTTGAAGAATTTATGATTAGCCTTAATCCTAATCAAAGGTAAAGTGATGTATAGCATGATATCTCAATATTACAACTTGTGTAGTTATAGGTAAAAAAACCCATTTCTACATGTTTTGAGAAATATGATGAAAACTTTGAAAAATGGAAATTTTATGTTATAAGATGTTAAAATATCATGCTTGTAGTATCTTCAAGGTATTATACCTTAATATTTTTAATGATTTGAAATTGGTTTAGAAAACCCATTTTTTAGAGCATTATGGATGTATGATGAACGCTTGGGAAAGATATGATTTTTATGCTATATAATGTTAAGATATCATGATTAAAAATCTTTTTATGCTATTAACCATAATATCTTTAGTTGATTTGAACTTGAGCTAAGAAAATGCATTTTATTCCTATTTTTAGAAACTTGATAATGATTTAAAAATATAAGAATGTTTTGCTATAAAGTGTTGAATAACATTTTTGGAACGTGCTTAGGCCAAAAGTTTTAATATTTATGCTTATGTATGCACGATCTAGAAAACCCAATTATAAGTATTTTGGGTATATGACAATATTTATGAAAATAAAATTTTTATACCATAAGATGGTTGAATAAGATAATTAAATTCTTTTGATGCCATATTTTGAGTGTTTAAAATTGATTTGGAAAGTATATTTTATATAAGCATAACATATAAGATGATGAATGGGAATAGTATGATTTTCTTAAAATAAAGGATGTCATAATAAGGTAATTAGAGTGTTTATGAAATATATTACAATGTAATAGCTAGAGAGATCCAAGTTTGATTCAAGAAACCTTTAAAAATGTGAGAAATTTGACTTGATGATTGAATTGAAATAAAGCTAAAGTTACTAGAAATATCTTAAAGTTATTAGCATAAGGCTTTAATGTTGTATTAAAAATAAAATAAATAATTATTTAGATAAATTTATATAGATTAGCATTAATTAATTATTGAAATATTTATTTAAGAAATTAGTTTTGTATTTTAACATTAAGCATAGAACAGATTGGGCCTTGGTTTAATGTGTATGATCTATAATAGGTTGGATCATGCATAAGCTCATATAGATGGGGGTCCCAACCAACAGCCCTTTAGTGGTCAGTAGTTTCCTATCACAAGTCTAACCTTAAATAGAGAGATTAGAGTTATTATTTGAAGGAGGCATAACAAGGATTATCTGTTAGTGTATATGCCCTAAAAACAATTATATTGATGATTGTAATTTTGAATCATGTCATTTTAATAGCCATTCCAATTATTATATTTATATATATTGTCTGCGTAATATATTTAATTATAATAATAACCTTAGAATAATTGTATTCTTAAATGTCCCTAGTCATATATCATTGTGGATTAGGTTGCTTTGATATGTTAAGACTAGCATGTGTGAAGACTTATATGTGATATTAAATTTACATATGAGTACAAGTTAGAGAACTTGTATACTGGACCGACCATATTAAGAACACTACATGGATCGTTATATGAGTGTCATGAGTGGCTCTTAGTGATCATTATTAATATGGTCCTTTGACCTGAGATCACAAGGTTCCCTACATGTGAGTTTCATATTTTGATACTATTCTATGTCATTAATGGTTAAGTGAATGTAAGAGTAGATATTGGATATGTCACATATCATGCAGAGGGGTTTGTGTGATCAAGATGGGATTTGTCCCTCCAATATAACAGGAGTAACATCTATGGGCCTCTTCATGCTCAGATGAATTGACATGGGATGTCGATTACATTTGTTTCAGTCAGCTTACTTAGGAATCAAGAAACCTTAAGATTGGGCTATATGGGAATGACACGGTCCATGTCTCGTGCTCAATCTAGATGTATAAGACGAAAGGACATAGGTGATGATCACGTGTAAAGGCTTAGTCAAATCACCGACCTTTCTCATTACTTGGGTAACAATGATGTTTGCTAGACACCAATTATTGTTTATGATCATTAATATGATCAATGGTCATTGCCAACGTAATGAGAGCCTGTAGGGTCGCACATTTAAAGCCTAGTAAATTTGGAATAAATGGACCAAATTGTTTGGGCTTAATATTTGAGAATTCATGTTATAATTATAAGGCCCAATAGTAAGCCTATAATTGTACATGGAATAAAGCCCAAATAGGTTAGGTTTTTTCTATGCACCTATTTAAATAGGCTTGTTGGGTAATAATAGGATGCTTATCATTATTCATACACTCCAAAAAGGCATAGAAAAAACCCTAGCACCTCTCCTTGACCAAAACCCCCTGAAGAGGCATAGCTAGCACTACGAGGTGAAAGGAGATCAATTTCAACCGGTGTTTGTGTGGACATTCATCGGTGATTCACGGGTTCGTGTGGATACCATAGAGGTGCAGCCACATTAAACGCTGTACTGGTGATCTGATCTTCTAGTTTCTATTCTGGTTCGTGGTTTGGAGAGCAGATTGGATTGGAAACGGATAGAAGCAGATCGAATTTGCTATGTAGCGGACAGAAGATTTTT
The DNA here is from genome assembly GCA_020226215.1 of Sindora glabra. Taxonomy (NCBI): domain Eukaryota; kingdom Viridiplantae; phylum Streptophyta; class Magnoliopsida; order Fabales; family Fabaceae; genus Sindora; species Sindora glabra. Next base: position 33,968,193 of record CM035225.1, read on the forward strand.
GGCCGAAAGGTATAAAGCCTAATCCCTAATCTATGGCATTCTAAATTCGTATGGATCCTTGGTGGAAATCGTGCAAAATTTTTATTCCGCTGTGCATGTATGATGCGCGATTTCCAGCATCGTCACTCCAAAATATTTTACTCTCTCTATCTGGATAACCTAAGGGGCAAAGTAGGTTGTAATTCTACTCATCATCATCATTCAAATCAGTTTTGGCTTCATCAAATTATGCACCAGGTACACTCATAATTTTGTTATGATCAATTTTATATTTTAGGATTTTAATTCATAATTTCAACAGATGGTATCAGACCATGTGTTAATAGTATGAATATCTTATTATAAGCAATTTTAATTATTTTGATAAATTTATAAAATTCCCAATTTTTCTTTTCTCTTTCTCATATATTAAAAACATCAAAATTGAGGATTTTTAATTCTAAATAATTGGATCTATTTTTCTTTCAATTAAATCTTGAATCCTAATCTCAAATACATCGGGAATGTTATTATATTATTTGATTACATTAAATTCGTGATTATTGTGGATCAGTTTGGATTTTTTTTTGGAAAAATTTATGAATATAAACTATACAATTTTTTGAGGATTTTCCTTCTAATTAATATATGAATCCGTGTTAAAATAGGTTTGATATAATTTTTTTGGATTAAAAAAAGTTAACAATAAATTTTTTAGAGCTTAAAACCTATTAATGGCAGAAAAATAGCTATAAAAACTAAACTAGATGAAGTAAGGAAAAGGAAGGCTTACTGCTACCTGCACGCATAAGACCCATGCGCTTGTGGTACGTGTGAAACACATGTGCTAAATGCTGGAAATCGCGCATCATACATACACAACGGAATAAAAATTTTACATGATTTCCACCAAGGATCCATGCTAATTTAGAACGCCATAGATTAGGGATTAGGGTTTATACCTTTCGGTCAAAAATCTTCTGTCCGTTACACAGCAAATCCAATCTGCTTCTATCCATTTCCAATCCAATTTGCTCTCCAAACCACGAACCGGAATAGAAAACTAGAAGATCAGATCACCAGTGCAGCGTTTAATGTGGCTGCACCTCTATGGTATCCACACGAACCCATGAATCACCGATGAATGTCCACACAGACACCGATTGGAATTGATCTTCTTTCACCTCGTAGTGCTAGCTACGCCTCTTCAGGGGTTTTTGTCAAAGAGAGGTGCTAGGATTTTTTCTATGCCTTTTTGGGATGCGTGAATAATGATAATAATCCTATTATTACCCAACAAGCCTATTTAAATAGGTGCATAGAAAAACCTAACCTATTTGGGCTTTATTCCATGTACAATTATAGGCTTACTATTGGGCCTTATAATTATGACATGAATTCCCAAATATTAAGCCCAAACAATTTAGTCCATTAATTCCAAATTCACTAGGCTCTAAGTGTGCGACCCTACAGGCTCTCATTACGTTGGCAATGACCATTGATCATATTAATGATCATAAACAATAATTAGTGTCTAGCAACACATCATTGTTACCCAAGTAATGAGAAAGTCGGTGATTTGACTAAACCTTTACACGTGATCATCACCTATGTCCTTTTGTCATATACATCTAGATTGAGCACGAGACATGCACCATGTCATTCCCGTATAACCCAATCTTAAGGTTTCTTGATTCTTAAGTAAGCTGACTGAAACAAATGTAATCAACATCCCATGTCAATTCATCTGAGCATAGCCATGCATTTTCTCAGCTTTACTTAATTAAGGGGCCCATAGATGTTACTCCTGTTATATAGGAGGGACAAATCCCATCTTGATCACACAAACCCCTCCGCATGATATGTGACATATCCAATATCTACCCTTACATTCACTCAACCATTAGTGACATAGAGTAGTATTAAAATATGAAACTCACATGTTGGGAAGCTTGGTGATCTCAGGTCAAAGGATCATATTAATAATGATCACTAAGAATCACTCATGACACTCATATAACAATCCATGTAGTGTTCTTAATATGGGTCGGTCCAGTATACAAGTTCTCTAACTTGTACTCATGTGTAAACTTAATATCACATATAAGTCTTCACACATGCTAGTCTTAACATATCAAAGCAACCTAATCCACAATGATATATGACTAGGGACATTTAAGAATACAATTATTCTAAGGTTATTATCATAATTAAATATATTACGCAAACAATATATATAAATATAATAATTGGAATTGCCATTAAAATAACATGATTCAAAATTACAATCACCTATATGATTGGTTTTAGGGCATATACACTAACAATCTCCCACTTGCACTAAAGCCAATCATCCATGTATCTAATACCTATGGATCTCATATGACTATCATGCTTTTGCTGCGTTAGGGCTTTTGTTAGTGGATCGGCGACATTATCGTCAATCGGTATTTTGCATATCCTGACATCATTTATGTCAACAATATCTCTTATGAGATGATAGTGCTGGAGTATATGTTTAGATTTCTAGTGAGATCTAGGTTCCTTGGTTTGCGCAATGGTTCCATTATTGTCACAATAGAGCTCTACTGGGTCAGCAATGCTAGGAACAACTCCAAGTTCATTGATGAACTTCTTAATGCAAACAGCCTCTTTTACGGCATCTGATGCTGCAATGTATTCAACTTCTGTTGTAGAATCTACCACTGTCCCTTGCTTTGAACTCTTCCAGGTCACAGCACCACCATTAAGGCAAAATACATAACCTGACTGCAATCTGAAGTCATCTTTATCGATATAAAAGCTAGCATCAGTGTAACCATTTACAATGAACTCTTCTTCACCTCCATAAATAAAAAACACGTCTTTAGTTCTTCTTAAGTACTTAAGAATATTCTTGACAGCTGTCCAGTGACTTTCACCAGGATCTGATTGGTATCTGCTCGTCATGCTTAAAGCATACAAGACATCAGGACGAGTACATAACATGGCATACATGATAGACCCAATCGCATATGCATAAGGGATCTTACTTATGCGCTGTCTCTCATACTTTGTGGAAGGACATTGAGTTCTTGAGAGACTTATGCCATGTGACATCGACAAGAATCCTCTTTTAGAATCTTGCATGCTAAACCTTTTTAGCACCTTGTCAATGTATGTACTTTGACTTAGGCCAAGCAATTTTCTTGATCTATCTCTATAGATCTTGATACCTAATACATAGGAGGTCTCACCTAAGTCTTTCATAGAAAAACAATTTCCTAACCAAGTTTTTACAGACTGTAGTGTAGGAATGTCATTTCCAATGAGTAATATGTCATCTACATACAACACCAGAAAGACTATTGTGCTCCCACTAACCTTCTTGTATACACAGGGTTCATCTTCATTTTTTATGAAACCAAACTCTTTGATCGCATCATCGAAACGAAGATTCCAACTCCGAGAAACTTGCTTCAACCCATAAATGGATCGTTGCAATTTGCAAACTTTCCCAGCATTTTCAGGATTTACAAAACCTTCAGGTTGTGTCATGTACACATCCTCAAGAAGATTTCTATTAAGGAAAGCAGTTTTGACATCCATTTGCTAGATTTCATAATCATAATATGTTGTTATAGCTAGAAGAATCCTGATGGATTTAAGCATGACAACTGGAGAAAAAGTCTCATCATAGTCAATATCATGAATTTGTTTGAAACCTTTTGCAACCAATCGTCCCTTAAAGGTGCACACATTACCATCCATATCAGTTTTCTTTTTGAAAACCCATTTGCACCTAATGGGTTTTACCCCTTCAGGTGGATCAACCAAAGTCCAAACTTGGTTTGAATACATGGAGTCCATCTCTGATTTCTTAGCTTCTAGCCATTTCTCAGAATCTGGTCCCATCATAGCCTCTTGGTAGGTTGTGGGCTCATCTTGGTCCATGAGCAACACATCACCGTGATGAGTCATGAGAAAACCATATCTCTCGGGCTCACGACGTATCCTACTAGATCTACATAGGTTCTGTGTTACATGAGCAGGTTCTTCCACAACTGTTTGTGGAACTGGCTAAGGTTCCATCTCAAGTTCAATGTTTTCTCGTTGATCTTGAATTTCTTCAAGTTCTATTCTTCTCCCACTGATTCTTTTAAAGATAAATTCTCTCTCTAGAAAAATACCAGTTCGAGCAATAAACACTTTTTGCTCGGTTGGATTATAGAAATAATATCCTTTTGTTTCCTTAGGATATCCAACGAAAAAATATTTATCAGATTTGGGTCCAAGTTTATCAAAAGCCTGACGTCTTACGTAAGCTTCGCAGCCCCAAATCTTCATAAAAGATAAACTAGGACGTTTCCCTGTCCATATCTCATATGGTGTCTTTTGAACTAATTTTGATGGAACATGATTTAGTGTGAAAGTTGCAGTCTCTATAGCATGTCCCCAGAAGGAATTTGGAAGGTTAGCCTGACTCATCATTGACTGAACCATGTCTAACAAAGTTCGATTCCTCCTTTCAGAAACACCATTCCATTGAGGTGTTCCTGGTGGAGTGAGTTGTGATACAATGCCACATTCCTTTAGATGATTAAGGAACTCTCGGTATAAGTATTCACCACCTCGATCTAATCGAAGTGCTTTAATACTTTTACCAAGTTGGTTTTGTACTTCATTTTTGAACTCTTTAAACTTTTCAAAAGATTAAGACTTGTGTTTCATAAGAAACACGTAACCATATCTACTGAAATCATCAGTAAAAGTAATGAAGTACTGATAACCTCCTCTAGCTTGTGTGTTTAAGGGTCCACATACATCACTATGTAAAAGGCCCAATAAATCACTAGCCCTTTCACCTTTCCCAGTAAAAGGGGCTTTAGTCATCTTACCTAATAAACATGACTCACATACCTCATATGATTCAAAATCAAATGAGTCCAAAAATCCATCCTTATGAAGTTTGGAGATGCGTGTCTCATTTATATGGCCTAAACGATAATGCCAAAGATAGGTTGGATTTAAATCATTAGTTTTGACCTTCTTCGTGTTTATGTTATAGATTAGATTTTCAAGGTCTAGAACATAAAGACCATTCATTAATTGTGCACTGTCATAAAACACTTCATTTAAATAAATAGAGCAACATTTATCCTTTATTATAAATGAAAAACCTTTCTTGTCTAAACAAGAAACAGAAATCAAATTTCTGCTAACAGTAGGCACAAAATAACAATTGTCCAATTCTAAAACTAATCCACTAGGTAAAGATAAATAATAAGTCCCTACAGCTAATGCAGCAACTCTTGCTCCATTTCTAACGCGCAAGGTCCACTTCACCTTTGGCCAATGATCTACTTTCTTTGAGATCCTGCACATTTACACAAATGTGAGTACCACATCCAGTATCTAATACCCAAGATGTAGAAGTAGATAAATTAACCTCTATAACATAAATACCTGAGTTGGAAGTCCCACTTTCCTTTTGCTTCTTAAGCTCTTCCAGGTAAATCTTACAATTTCGCTTTCAATGTCCTGGTTCTTTACAATGGAAGCATTGCCCTTCCTTGGCCACGCCACCTTTGGGTTTCAGTGCAAAGGAACTTGACTTGGACTTTCCATTAGTCTTGTCTTTTTTCTTTTTATTCTTGACCTTAGAATTGCCCTTTCCTTTGCCCTTTTGAACCATCATAATGGTATTGGGCTTGGACTTTTTCAAGTTCTGCTCAGCAGTTCTCAACATGTTAAGCAGTTCAGGTAAAGTCTTATCAATTTCATTCATGTTGTAATTCATGACGAATTGACTATAGCTCTCAGGCAACAATTGCAGAACTATATCAGTGGCCAATTCTTCCTGCAAAGGAAAACCCAATCTTTCAAGGCTATTGATGTACCCAATCATTTTAAGCACATGTGTAGCAATGGGTGTTCCTTCAGCCATGTTACACTGAAACAATGCTTTAGATACATCATATCTCTTATGTCTTGCTTGCTCTTGGTAGAACTGTTTAAGGTGATCAATCATATTGAACGTCTCCATGTTCTCATGTTGCTTTTGAAGCTCAGAGTTCATGGTAGCAAACATGAGACAACTGACATCCAGAGCATCTTCTAGATGCTTCTTATAAGCATCCTTTTCTGCTCAAGGAGCATTAGCAGCAGGCTCATCTGGAGTAGGTTGCTCTAGGACATACTGTTTTTTCTCATGTTTGAGGACAATCCTCAAGTTTCGATACCAATCGAGAAAATTCATCCCATTCAGTTTATCCTTCTCAAGGATAGATCGCAATGATAAATTTGATGCATTTGATGCCATGGTTATCTACAATAGAAAAATATGCAAAATGAGAATCATGTATTTTATTTATTTAATAAGGTCTTTTATTAAATAATACTCCCACTATTTTTTCTCAAAATAATAGCCCTTACTATTATTTTAGAAAATCGTAGCGTTTGAGATTTTCTAGTGGGTCAAGATTCATATTTCACCTAGACTTAAGTCAGCTTTAGCTGATCACTCAAGTTTTGGCTATTTAGGTAGGCAACTCTTTGCCAATTACATCTTATGTAACTCTTAGATAGTTGGGTGAACAACACTTATTCAAATCCATCTCATGGACTTAAGTCCAACTCCATGCCTCTAGGCCCCCAATTCCTATTGAGATGGCCTAGTTAAGTCAAAAACCCAATTATTGGCATTTGGACATCACTATTATCCTATCGTGTCTCACCAAGATAAACTAGGCACTTTGCTTTGGCAAACCTACCTTATGTTAATCAAGGCCTTGACAAGTGCCATTCATTGGAAGGCATCACTTTTATTACTGACTTAATATTTGCATTGAGGGATTTAAATGTCTATTTTAGATCTCACCATTATTTTCCATCTATACATGCCTATATCTAACATATCATATACATTAATATAAAGCATGCAATAAAGCATAAAATAAATGTGCATAGTTATGGCCCAACTACATTGGTTTTCCCAAGCCAATAGAAAACCAAAAGGTCAACCTAGGGTAAAGATATCTTCTTTAAGCATCTTCCACGGTTGTCCTCATATTGATTTTGGCTCCTTGTCTCCATGGCAGCAAGCTCCAAGCTTAAACATGTTGTACATTTGAAAGTAAACTATTCTAGCTTTACAATACATAATGAAGGAGAAAACTCGAGTTACATTCAAGGGGAGTAAGGTGAGAGAAAGAACGTACAACTAGAATTTATAGAGAAAGGCACGACACGCAGGCCGTATTTAATTACAATAAAACCAAAAACAATAAATGAAAGATAACCGTACATTATGGTGTAAGGGCCATAACTATGCATCATGCAGCAAACATCACATGTAAGCATACAAACAACCATAGGTATTCATTGAAATTGATCTTGTTTCCAATTTTAACTTGTTTAAAATTAGAAGGTTATGAAAAGATTGATTTTAAAACGCAGCTTAAATTCAGGCTATCAATTATTGCGTTACGCAGAGTTAGTACGGCGGTCCCGCTAGCCGGTTGGCGGTCCCGCTAGCCTGTTAGCGGGCGAGGGTTGATGGGAGGCCGCCCCTTACGGGCAAAACCCAGAAAATTTTGAATGTTTCAGTTTCTGTATTAACCAATAAAACAATCGGCCAAAGTTAGAATTTATTAAGAACCCTAATTCCAGAACTGTTCCGAAATCCTACTTCTTGATGTTTCGCCATATTAACTCAAACATTAGTCCATGTTTTTGTTTAATTTAATCTCATTAAATGAAACAGAATGCATACATCACATGTATATGATCAGACATGTTTTTGTTTGAATTTTAATCTCATTAAAATGAAACCTTCATCAGCTACGTTTCCAGTTTTTAATCTCATTAAAACTAAATCATTAATTATGTATGTTTCAATCAAATTTTAATCTAATCAAAACCGATTCATCAACATACAGAATTACATTAATCCAGAACCCTAATTGCATCATGCATGATCTGATTAAACACGAATTATCTAGATTTAAACGCATAACACAGAAAACTAATCTATGGATTCACAAGTGGCTCTGATACCACTGCTGGAAATCGTGCATCATACATGCATAGCGGAATAAAAATTTTGCATGATTTCCACCAAGGATTCATGTGAATTTAGAATGCCATAAATTAGGGATTAGGGTTTATACCTTTCGGCCAAAAATCTTCTATCTGCTACACAGCAAATCTGATCTGCTTCTGTCCGTTTCCAATCCAATCTGCTCTCCAAACAACGAACCGGAATATAAAACTAGAAGATCAGATCACCAGTGCAGCGTTTAATGTGGCTGCACCTCTATGGTATCCACACGAACCCGTGAATCACCGATGAATGTCCACACAGACACCGATTGGAATTGATCTCCTTTCACCTCGTAGTGCTAGCTACGCCTCTTCAGGGGTTTTGGTCAAGGAGAGGTGCTAAGGTTTTTTCTATACCTTTTTGGGGTGCGTGAATAATGATAATAATCCTATTATTACCCAACAAGCCTATTTAAATAGGTGCATAGACAAACTTAACCTATTTGGGCTTTATTCCATGTACAATTATAGGCTTACTATTGGGCCTTATAATTATGACATGAATTCCTAAATATTAAGCCCAAACAATTTGGTCCATTAATTCTAAATTCACTAGGCTCTAAGTGTACGACCCTACAGGATCTCATTACGTTGGCAATGACCATTGATCATATTAATGATCATAAATAATGATTGATGTCTAGCAGCACATCATTATTACCCAAGTAATGAGAAAGTCGGTGATTTGATTAAACCTTTACACGTGATCATCACCTATGTCCTTTTGTCCTATACATCTAGATTGAGCACGAGACATGGACCGTGTCATTCCCGTATAGCCTAATCTTAAAGTTTCTTGATTCCTAAGTAAGCTGACTGAAACAAATGCAATCGACATCCCATGTCAATTCATCTGAGCATGGCCATGTATTTTCTCAGCTTTACTTAATCAAGGGGCCCATAGATGTTACTCCTGTTATATAGGAGGGACAAATCCCATCTTGATCACACAAACCCCTCCGCATGATATATGACATATCCAATATCTACCCTTACATTCACTCAACCATTAGTGACATAGAATAGTATCAAAATATGAAATTCACATGTTGGGAAGCTTGGTGATCTCAGGTCAAAGGATCATATTAATAATGATCACTAAGAATCACTCATGACACTCATATAACGATCCATGTAGTGTTCTTAATATGGGTCGGTCCAGTATACAAGTTCTCTAACTTGTACTCATGTGTAAACTTAATATCACATATAAGTCTTCACACATGCTAGTCTTAACATATCAAAGCAACCTAATCCACAATGATATATGACTAGGGACATTTAAGAATACAATTATTCTAAGGTTATTATCATAATTAAATATATTACGCAGACAATATATATAAATATAATAATTAGAATTTCCATTAAAATAACATGATTTAAAATTACAATCACTAATATGATTGATTTTAGGGTATATACACTAACACTAAATGGTTGGCAACTTCTGGCCACACGCATGGAAGCCACATGCATGATAGCCTATGAACATCATGCGCCAAGACAGTTGATCAGAAGGTTCACCAGTAAGCTGATCGCGCATGAGCCACATGCATGTAAGTGCGTGAGTGGCATGTGCTAGTTAGCTGACTAGATTGATCTAAAGTGAAGCCCACACGCATGTGTGGCGCATGTAGCTCATGCACTTTAGGTTTCAAGCTAAATTTTGGCCTAGTTGCATGGAATTTAATTTTCTATTTATTTATAATTTTTTAAAATTTTTTGAGGCCAATAAATATTTATTTTGAATTTTGTAAGATTTATACTGTATAAAAATATATTTTATTCATAAAATCTTGGCTTGTAAAAATTCATGGATGTTCTTCACATTTTACTTAGACTTGGTGAGCAATCGCTCTCTCTAGTTGTAAGCATAATTATATTAGATAATTTTAAGCCCTTAATTATATAATTTTATACATATAAAGACGCCTAAAATCATTTATTTTGCACCAGGGATAGATTAGGGATATAATAAGACTATTTTTCATAAAATACTATCCTTCTGGGGTATTTAGGAGTATATTGCATTAATGATGGATATACCCTATCGGTGTGACAATGTTAATGTAATTTTAGAGTTTAGATAGGTATGCGACAATTATAATATTTTAATATTTCTTGTACCCTATTGGTATGGCTTTATTGATTACATTCTTGTGTAAGCTCTTGTACAAGTTAAATCATATGGTACATGTAATTTTCATACCACTTTATTAAATAGTTGTTTGACTGATTTAATTGAGAATCTTGTGTTATAATTATGTTGTGCACGCATAATTAATAATTTCTCAATCCTGTTGCATTAGTCTCGACCTTTCAATAACTATCTATGATGAGGACTTATAATGGAATGAATTATAATGAATGGAAAGAGTTTTTGAACATATACTTGATAATCTCTAAGTAGGATTTGGCTCTAAAGAATCGAAGCCGACTGATCTCTTACTTAAGTCTAGTGCTACAAATAAGACCTATTACAGACAATGGTATAAGTTAAATCGAATTTGTTTAGTAGTGACTAAGTTCACTATTCAAAAGGGAATTAAAGAGAATATCCCAGATAAGGACACTACTGTGGAGTATATGAGAGCTATTGGTGAAAAATTTAAGAAGCTTGATAAAACTCAAAAAGTCTATTATCTGTCCATGCTTGACAACACTCGTTGTGATGGAATTTTAAGTGTCAGAGAGCACATCATGAAGATGATTCATTTCCACAACAAGCTGAGATCATATGGAGTTAATCAAAGAGAGAGTACTTCGGTCTATAGAGTCCTTCAATTCTTGCTAACTGAATATAGCTACTTGAAAACTTCCTATAATTTACAAGATGGAGAATGGACAACAAACCAAATGATTTTTATAGTAACTTAAGAGGAGGTGACTATGAAAAGTAACCCACAACCACCTTTTGTTCATTACTTATCTCAAGGTTCCAATAATAAGTCAGGTGGAAATGATAAAAAGAGGAAAGAAATTAGAGACACAGATATCTAGAAAGCCTGAATTCAAGAAAAGTGGTGATAAGGGCAAGGGACAACAAAAGAAATTTAAGGACAAGTACAATTGTTACAAGATCCTGGACACAAGATATCTCAATGTTATAAGGTAATAAACAAGTGTGAGCAAGAAGGGGCTCAGAAACAGGCAGATCCCAAGTGAGACAGAGAAGACTATGTTTGGAGTAGCAAATAGGATCATTTTTTCTTTATGTTTATCTTTTGGACACCTTTTAATCTAAATAATGTCAATTATGTACCTTCTATGAGAAGGAATTTGATTTCTAGTTCTATTTTGAATAACTGTAATTATTCCTTTTGACAAGGAAATGAAAGATTGAAATTCATTATGATTTTGCTACTATTAGTATGCCACCTCATACAAGGGTTCATATCATTTGAATTTGAATGATTGTCCTATGTATCCTTTGATGTTCCCATTAATGTTATGATTAGACATAAATGTCCTAGAATGACTAAAAATTCTTCCATTTTATAGGATTGACATTTAGGCCATTTTTCTAGAGAAAGATTAAAAAGATTGGTAAAATAAAAGTGTGTTATTAGACCTAGATTTCTTATATTTTGAAACTTTTAAGTGTGGGGTTGTAAGAAGAGATGAGATGATATAATCCTTAGTTAAAAAATTAGACTCTAGAACAATCAATGGGTTCTTCATTAGGTATTGAATTGGATCAAAAGATTGTAGATTTTATTATCCCACTTATAGCACTAATATCATCAAGTCTAACCCGGCATTCTAATTTTAAAGATGACTTGGATAGTAGTAGTTCAGTACCTAGGGCTATTAATCTGTGTGATGAGATCATCATTCTACTTATATGTATTCTGACTCCTTCAACAACTAGAAGATGATAATCCAGTTCAAATAAATGAAATCCTCATGAAGAAGAACCTAATCAACTAGCTATTGAATTAAGACAATCCCAAATAACTATATCATGTACTTGCAAGAATTTGAATAAAGAAATTTGATGGGGTAATTTTGTCATCTTATACTTTATATTGATGAGCTTTTGCTGGCTAGTAACTCGATCATTTTCTAGATAAGTCAAAATGCATGTTATCATGTCATTTTGATCTTAGCAAAACATCTTTTATTCTTAGAATTCAGATCCATCATGGTAGAACTCATAGTATTTTAGGTTTATACCAAGCCAATTGGATTGAATGGATACTTGAAAGATTTAAAAGGGATACTTGTGCATCTAGTCCAACATCTACTTAGAAAGATGATATGTTGTCTCAATCATATTGCCTTCAAGCTAATATTGAAAGGGCTAAAATGGACAAGACTCCTTATGCTTTCGGTATTGGTAATCTTATGTTTGCACAGGTTTGCATTTGTTCTAGATATAGCTTTTGCTATTAGTGTCCTTGGAAAATACTTGAGTGACCCAGGGATGGATCATTGGAAAGCAGCTAAGGAGATAAAAAATCACATGTTAACTTGTAAATGATCTAATTCACTTGAGTATAATTATTACTCAAATTCTGATTATGCCTTATATATAAATGATCATAAGTTAACATCTGGATACATCTTTATGATGTTTGGAGGAGCTATTTCATGGAAAAGTGTTAAACAACACTCACAACTACCTCAACTATCGAAGTAGACTTTATCGGATATTATGAGGTCACTTGTCAGACTATATGGTTGAGGAAGTTGATATCTGGCATTCAATTGGTTAATTCTATATCACGATCTCTACTAACTTTTATTATAGTAATTCTTTTATTGTGTACTTCTCTCAGAACCACAAGAATTCTAGTCATATTGAACATTTTAATGTTAAACTCCTATTTGTTAAAGAGAGAAGATCGCTGAATCTCGACTCATATTAAACACAGCCCTAGTGGAAACATGCTAGGGATCCGTTGACTTAAGGCTAACCTATAAGAGTATTTAAAATCAAGTAACTCATATGGGTCTTATTAAATCTTTTAATGAAGCCTTAGTTTAGTGGGAGTTTGAGATATACTTATTTTATTTTATTAATATCTATGACTAGTAATTGCTCATATTAAAACATGGGTGATATGTTTTATACATATATTTAAATCATTTACTTCCCTATCAGATTCAATGATTTTGAGTTATTTCTTTTATGAGCTATGATCAAAAGACTGACCTTATATATATTCAATTCCTTTGAGATTATGAAACATTATATTTAAAGATCACTTATATCCCTATCGGATTCAGTGATTCTGTATGACCTCATTCCACTTATGTAATCATTGCTCAGTTTGGATATTGAAATATTATAAATATGTTTTATACATATATAAATCATTTATTTTCTTACCAGATTTAATGATTTTAAGTTACTTCTCTTCTGAGCTGTAGTTGAAAGACTAAATTTTATTTTGTTCTTTTCAGATTATAAGACATTATATTACTTATCTCCTTATTGAATTCAGTGATTCTGTGTGGTCTCATTCGTTAAATTAAGTTTATAACTTAATGTATAATTAATTGCTTAATTATTAATGTTTCAATTATTTCATATAATTAATTAATCTGAGTGGGAGATTGTTGTATTAAAAATAAAATAAATAATTTATTTAGATAAATTTATATGGATTAGCATTAATTAATTATTGGAATATTTATTTTAGTAATTAACTTTGTGTTTTAACATTAAGCATAGAACAGATTAGGCCCTGATTTAATGTGTATGATCCGTAATAGGTTGGATCATGCATAAGCTCATATGGGTAGAGGTCCCAACCTACAACCTTTTAGTAGTCAATAGTTTTCTATCACAAGTCTAACCTTAAATAGAGAGATCATGGTTATTATTCGAAGGAAGCATAACAAGGATTGTCACTTCAAAATATTTTACTCTATCTATCTGGATAATTTAAAAGGCTAAGTAGGTTGCAATTCTACTCATCATCATCATTCAGAGCAGTTATGGCTTCATCAAATTATGCACCAAGTATACTCATAATTTTGTTATGATTAATTTTATATTTAAGGATTTTAGTTCATACTTCCAACATTTGATATTTTGATTGCTTCATGTTTGGTTCAGGAAATCTCATTTAGGTAATTGACATAACACTAATAAAAATAATGATATGAGGTTCTAGAATATTAAGTCACTATACTTAGAGTATATTTGTATCATAAAAGTTAATATTTTGATGTTCAAAGCTAATTTAAGTAAATTCTTAAAATATGGAGTGTTGATTTTATAAATCCTTATTAGGAAATTTTAGAAGTTAATGAATTTAAGTGTTTATATGATTATGAAATAAAGTTAGAACAATGGTATTTAAAAAAAATAATAAGTGACCATGTTACCATGTATTTATAAATTTTCATTGTTAATTGTGGATTAGGAAGGAGTAAAAAGTGAAAGTGAAATAGTTGGGAGTCCTCAAAGTAGTTAGGTGATTTAAGGTGAGCATATATCTTATCACAATACTTATATATATTATTTAACTTGATTAAAAGGTATATTTTATCATTTGCTTACTAAACATGTGAATTGTATATATTTTCATACATGGGATTGGATTTAATTATAATTAAAGAGTTTAAATTCTTAATAATTATGATGGTTAACTGAATGATATGTAGTTCATTATGATGTAAATATGTATTTATTTAATCTTCTCATAAGAGGTATTTATTTGTTATCTTAAGACCTTGAGGTTATAACAAGGTGCCACTGTTGTTTAACATTACTAAATAATATTTATGATTGATAGGAATTACAATGTTAAATGATATTTGTATAATGATGGGATTTGCGTTGTTACTTACTAATACTTAATAGAACATTAAACTATGAAAGTGTATAATATTGAATGAATATAGATTAACTATTGTGACCATACAAGAAGGTATGGCTATGATGTTGTATGTATATATTGTTATGTGCTTGATTTACCCTATGTTAATGAATAGCTAATTTGTGTTGAAATCATATTGAAATTGTGATTTGTTGAGCCAAACTTTATTTTGCATATTATAATACGAAATATACCATGAGTTGCATTTAAAATAAGACATGTGATGGGGCAATGATATGAAAGCTAGATGGAAAATTCCTGATAAAAAGGTGGGTAAGATATAAGATTAACCTAAGAGGAATAAGGATGGAAAGATAGGAAAGGTGTAAGGTTGACCCAGGAGTCAAAAGGTAAATGCATGTGTTTTCATTATAACTATTATGTATTCGTGATATGAAATTGAAACTTATTTATGATTGATATTTCAAATTGATATGATCGTAAGGACTTAATGTGATTGTGATGATTCAATTATAATTAAGCCTTAATGGCTATTCATGAATGTGATAACCATTTGAATTAGGTTATGTGTGATATGGCAATGATACTGTGTGCTAGTGAATAGTTAACATTATTGTAACTTGTGATGTTAAATATAAAATCTAAGCCATGTGTAGGTGAATACTCAATTTGAGGCTTGATTTTGTAGATTTTAGAAACTCGGAGAATTTTTATTGCATTAACTTCTTTAATGAAATACCTAATCAATATGTGATTATTTAATATAATTGAGTTAAGGTTTAGTAATGGTAGATATATGCTCACTTAGTTCTTGTAACTCATTCTAATTATTTTCAAATTTTCCAAATTAAGTTGAATGCATTTAAGATTTACTACATTTGTGAAGAATCAAAGATGACTTGTTAAGAGACTCTAACAATTAGATTACGATTAGGATATATATAGACATTATGTTGATTCAACACTTGATATATTAAATTATTTATTTATATATACATATTGAGGTTGCATAGTATTGTGTATGTTAATAATGTTGTTGAATATGTTGAATTATAGGTTTTGTACTTTAAGGTGTGTAGCCTTTTGAAAGTGTCTAAAAATAGGGAAAACTTTGTCCGTTTTCCCATAAGATTTTAAATGGAATATGAGTTATTACAGAAATAAAGAGATTTCTATTAAGTAGAATCATGATAATTAGTATCGAAGTTGGTGGAAATCGAATAATGAGATCCACACTGATCACAATTAGGTTTAGTTAGTGACATTTAACCAAATTTGTGTCATGACAATATAGCTACCTTAGATTTCTTTCAACAATAATAAATTTGCCTATGTAAAGACTTTAAATTGAAGTACTTATTTGTGAGAGAGAAAATACACGAGTATATTACTTAATTTACATGGATTATATGCTTCTAGATCCATTAACTAAAGGCTTAAGGTTAAATATAAAAGCATGATCATGTAAATAATGTGAATTTACCTAAGCTTTCTTTGGTATTCTAGGTTAATGGAAGTTTTGTTAATATAAGCTCATTGAAATCATATGATATGTTTAAATGAAATATTCATAATAAGATATTCTTATTTTCATCATATATTGCATACATTTTGGTTATGGCATGTGAGCAAAAACATTCAGACCTTGTTTCATTATTATGAATAAAGACATTTAGACCCTGTCTTATTAATGTGTTGAAAAAATTGATTCTCGTTAGGCATTTGGGGTAGAAGTTGAGACCATTATATAGGGAATTTACATTCAGTTACATTAAGATAATATAAATTCTATTATACAAGTTATATTTAACCATTTGGTCAGCAAGATGTAGGCCCCCAATCTGTTTAACATTGATATCCTTTGGATATAACATTTAGTGTTGTTAGATGCTTATTAATCTCAATTAAACTTATAGGCGAAACAATATATTTTTAACATTAATTTTTCTAAATGGTTATCATCTATAAATTAATGTGGGTTCAAATGGGAGATTGTTAGAAGTTTTAATGTGAGCTTCCATTAAATTAATGAATGACCAATTAATATTAAATTATATTATGTGGCCTAAAAAATAAAGTGACAATTTGGATTGATTTCTATATGGTATTATAGCCCAAATGTAAGTTAGTTGGACATGAATCTTATGATAGGTAGGATTCATGACCCAATCCAAGTTATTTGGAAGGTCTTTAACCTTTAGTAACCATTGAAGTATGTTGTTGTCCCATTAGTATTCAAACAATTTTGTATTCTCTTTTCAAAAAGAGAAGGTGGGTGATTACAATAGAGAGAGATCTGACTTCTAACAATGTTCTTTCAATGCAATTGCAATAATCTAAAGAAAAATAAAGTTACTAATAAAGAGGATCAAGCTTCTTTAATTCTAGGTATTCATACAATTGAATGTACTCCCTTCTCAATTCATGCTACAATTGAAAGCCAAAGTCCAAGATTTTCTAGTTAATAAAATTTATTATTGCAGTTTAGTCTTAAAGCATTTCAGAATAGCAAAGGGCATTGAGTTAGATCTCTAAATGTATTTTCATTAGAAAAAACCTATTGTCTATTCCCGTTTCAAAAAGATATCAATCTCATATTTAATTAAAAAAATTGAGAATCCCGTGGAAAAAAAATTTAAGAGGCAAATCATTAAAGTACCGTTAAAACAATAGGTCATATTAAAACGCTCATTGTTTTGCAAAATCAACTTCAATATGAAAAAGAGCAATTTGAATATTTTGGGATGGGAAATGTGCAATAATTCAGAATAAAAAAATATTATCCTCAACAAATTATTGATTCCTGATTAAAAAAAGGATATCCTTTTGGCGGGTGAAAGGGACCGAGAGTCAATAAAAATCGCAAAGTATCAATGCCATGCTTTGCATGTTTTTCAGGTGCGATTAACATGCGTCAACAACAATCAATTGTAAATTAAAAGTAGGTAAATGATAACCTGCAATTATAGTAAAAAATATATATAAATGGGAAAAAAAGGAAAAGGATCTTATTAGAGCATGGATCCACTCCGAACGTAGAGAAATTCTTAGTTGCTTAATGGATATACATCTTATCTTGCTCGTTATCAATAAATATTGAAAAATATATATATATAAGAAGAACTCATTAAGAAAATAATTATTTTATTAATTCTTTTATTTCACAGGAAAATTTTATCTATAGTAAAATATCATTTATGTCACAACATGAGTAAGAAATCTTTACCTATGACAAATTATTACTTGTGCCATTATAAAATAAATAAAAAATTTTGCTAAAAACTTTTGATTTAAGTAGTATTTGATATTTCTTGAAGACTTTATATCTTTTTCTATATTTAGAGTTTGATTCTTAATTCTTGTATATGTATTTAATATTTTAACCATTACTCCTATTACCCAAAGAAAAAAGTGGAAAAATTTACCTATCACAAATATAAATGTAAAGAATCACCAAATTGGTTGAATTTCCTTCTTAAAATTTTGATGCATAAAATAAAATTTGAGTCGATAAATATATACAATCTATAAGAGTTCATTTAGTAAACTTGGTGTGGTGTGAAAAATGCATCATAGTCATATCAATTAAAGTCACAGGTGGAACTAGATATTGTTATTTATATTTATATAAATAATATTTATTATTGTAATATTAACAATATCATATAATAACAAGTTTTACATTTATTATTATAATATTAAAAAAATTTATTAAAAAATTAAAAATCAAGGTTATGTAAAATTTTATATAATTTAATAATAATGAAACCATTATATTAAAAAAATATTTAAGTAAATTATGTTTATGGGAATGATATATATATATATATATATATATATATATATATATATATATATATATATATATATATATATATATATATAATAATCTAAAACTATATTTTGGCCTTTTATTAATTTCACTTGTATCAATTTATTTCTCACAATAATTTGTATTGATTTCATTGCTTATAAATAATAATTTAATTATATATATTGTAATCGTACACATTAAAAAAATTATATACAAATATGATTTGCAAGTCTATGTGTGTATACGCACATGCGCATATAATTATAAATAATTAGTTAAAATTTAAATATTTTATTTGCTAGATAATATATATTTCAAAATGGATATTTAAAGTTTATTGGAAATTAATATAAATTATTATCAATTAATTCCTTTAATTTTTTTTTATATCAAATTCCTCACAAATGTATGTTATATGAATTTAATATCTTATACAATTTCATTATCAATTTCATTCATTACATATTATTTACCTATTGTTTTAGTCATTCTATTTTTATAATTGTTAACCTATTAACTAATTTATCATTTGTTGCAAATAAAATTAATACAAGATATTTGTGAGGAATAAATTTATTGCAAGCAAAAATTAATGCATGGCGATTCCAATGAAGTTTCGGTCTATAAAAAACAATTTTAAAAATAAACTTATAAGCATAAGAAGAAACAAATTAAAACTCGCATTCAACCGAACAAAGTCAACATGAAAACTAGTAAAACAACTCTCAAGCTAAACGGCAGAGGACAACATAAAATAGATTCTCATTTTATGGCATAAAAGGCTTGTATGTGATATATTCAGTTATAGAAAACAGAGCGATTAAGAGATCAATTCATTGGGAAAAGGAGTTTCAACAAATTATTGTGGTGATGCGTAAAAGTTATTACTCCTCAAAAATTTAGTCACAATGAGATCAGTCCATATCCAATACGCTTAATTTGGATTTAAATAAAAATGGTAATAAAAAGCGGCTACAATCATATAAAGCCCCAAAATAAGAAAACAAATTGACGATACGCGAATTTATTTTAAGCAAGTAGATAGGATCAGAAGTATAACATATAGCGATTCGTAATTATTTATTTAATTAATTTAAACCATTTTGCACCAAACTAATACAAAACATAACTCTCTAGCATAACATAAAGCAAATTCTTAGTTCTTTTGCCCCTATCCTAGAGTGGCAAGATCACAAAAGATAAAGCACTTAAGTGCTGCCATATTCTACAACGGCCTATTGATTATACAGTGGCGAAGGAAATTTCTGGAAGGTTGAATGGTGGGAAGAGTCATTGCTGTCTTATGATAGACGGTCGCATTACCCTCATCTGGCTTCTTGGTCTACATTTTATCCCTATTACTTGTGTGCAGTGTTACTAGATACGTGGGCCAGCTCCATGAATAGTGAATTAGTTCACACAAATCAATATACAATATATTTATACAAGTTTGATTCCTCTATTTTAAAGAAACTATAAAAATTTTGGGAGAAAAAAGACACAGTGAATGCACATAAAATTGTTGGATTTGACACGAATTTAAATTGTTATTGATTATTGTTTATTTTCTATTGTAAGTTATCTTTTTATTTAAATTACATTTTTGTAGTGCAATCAAATTGGGATTCCTTATGAAACAAGTATTTTTGGGTAATAAATATTTGTATTAGTTAAGGGTTTGAAGTATAAAAAAGATGTAACTGTTTATGAAGGTTGTGGGGAAATCTTTATGGAGCTTTGTGAGAAATGTAAGGATGGTGACTAAAAAATTATAAGATTATGATTATAAACCTTCAAATATATTATCCTACAACTTTTTGATAATATAGTAAATATTTTTTTATTAGTAAACTTTTCCCTAAACTTTGAGGTTTTCTACGTTAAATTCTTAATATGTTTTATTATAATATTTTAATTAATTTAATTGCCTAATGATTGTGTATTTGAAGAGGGAATATTTTTACAAAACTAAAATTGGTTTCCTATTTATATTGGAAAATATGAAAACTAATCAATTAAAATTCTATAAATTCTTTAAACACACAAATATGTTAAAATTTGCATATCAGTGATCCATTATTATCTTTAATTTTAATTTTAGAAATATGTTAAAATTTGCATATCAGTGATCCATATATATATATATATATATATATATATATATATAAATGTGAACCGAATAGTATTTTTATGTGCATGCATACTCAACTAAGCATACTAACTAAATTTACCTCCTACAAATTAAAATTTTAACAGACATGTACATGTATCCATATCATGCATCATAGCATACAATGGATTGGGTAACGTCGCTTGTGTGTTCAGAATTAACCTTTGATTTCCTTTGCTCGTGTCGTTATGATTCTAAAGGGATCATTTAGGTTGTGTTTCGATGCAATATTTCTTAAATTCAAGGAATTTGAAATGTGAGAATTTGAAATTGACTTTATTTTGTTTCCTTTTATTTGAAGAACATGATTGGATTGTAAAGATGATTTTTTAAATTTTTTTGTACTTCACAAGTTTTAAAAGAAAAATAAAATCTATTACAAGTAAATTCATAGTTTATTTTTATGTAATAAAGTATTAATAAAAATATTATTTTATATATATTTATATTGGGTTTCTATTAAATGTTAAAATACTTTAATTGATTTCTAGTTAAAAAAGCTTATTTTACATATTATATTTTATATTTAATTAAAAATAAATGCTTTAAAAAATTAGGAAATTACCAAAAATTAAAATAATATAATATTTACGATTTAGGGGTATAGGTTGACTATTAAAGGAAAGAAGATAGAAAATAATATAATATTTACCAAAAAATTAAAACTAAAGAGAAGATAGAAAATATAATATAATATTTATGGAAAAAGGAGAAAAAAAGGCCGGCTATATAGTAGGAGGAAGAGGGCGAATGTGTAACGAGGAACTGGAGTGTCGTGGGAACAAGTAGGAATTTCGAATTCTAGATATCTAGTTGGACGGAATTATAAATTCCCAATTTTATGTTATTAAAATAGTTAATTTTGAAATTTTTACATTAAATACTCAAACAAAAAATTTAGTTTATTGGTAATTTAAATGCTTAGTTAAAATACATTTCCTCTTTGAAATATCACATCCAAACATATTGTTAGTTAATTGGGAAATTGGCTGCAAGCTTAGATGAGATGCAGGCTTAGGCATTTGGTGGTTAAAATTTTTCATTAGGAAGCAAACGGCTATGGTTTTCTCATTGGAGTCATCTTCTGTTTTACTTAAGGTTATGCGAAGAAAATATGTGATTCAAGAGAATAAATGGGAAAAAGTGGCTCCAAGCTTTGCAACACATCTTGTTCTTGTAAATATATATTCTACAATGATAGTCTTCTTTCCTCTTTGTTCCCCCACACATTTGGAGAGAAATTATTGGAATCCATATCAGATTGAGAAGAATTATAGCAAATGAAACAAAAAATAGAAAGATATTTATACTTTCCTCTAGAAAAGATTGAAGGAGAGTGATAAAGTATGAAAAATTATGGCACAAAAAATGAAATCCTTTAATAAGTAATGATAGACATCACAAGGGTTAAATCTCTTTAATAAGTTTAAAAGTCCATTTAAGAACTCGAAAGAGATCAACTTTCAATAAAGGCATCAACGAGTTCTTAATTTACCAAATCTTCTTTCTATAAGGGACAATTCTCCTTATATAAGTTAAAAGGTCAACAAGTCAATCTATGATAATTGAGCTTACTTGGACTCAAATGGCCCAATACTAACATACTAGTTAACCCACTAATTAATCTAAAAATAGGCAGCAAATAATGTTTAAAATTAACATAGTAAATTTTCAAGGTAAAAATTGTTAAACAATGAACCAAAAGGTTATTAATAGATTGAAGGCCCAAAATGTCTTAAACATAGCATAGAACACAATCAAGGTCCAAAATGACTAAAGTAGCAAAAAATAATCACAATAGCCAAATTATGATTAAGGGAGATGATTATATTAAGATGTGAGATAGCATTGGATACAAGAATCCATTTGTGAGGGAGATAAGTCAAACCCTAGAAGACAAGGGAAGCATTCATAGGGGAATAAGGATGAGCTAAAAGTTACAAGTAGGATTTATTATTTTCTTTAAATTACATGCTCCTAGTCCGTTTAATTATGTAGATAATAGTAAAACCAAGAATGTAATATTGTTAGCAATTGGTTAATATGATTGAATGCGAGTGTGCTAGGGTAGATACTCTCTATGGAAGTTATTTTTAAATGAATTTATAAGTTGTGGGAATTTTGTTGTTCCTTTTAATTTCAAAAATGGACTTCGATCAATCAATAAAAAAACTTCCTTTTGGATATTATGCCCCTCTATGTTCTTTTATCTATTAAAACTTATTTGTTATGACATTGAACAAATGCGAGTAAGGTGAATATAATAGGTAGGTTGCTTGCTAGCTAAAAAGCTTAGGTATGTAATTTGTTATAATTGCTTCCTTATTAATGCACGTAATCATTTTGTCTACCTTAAAAAGATTTTTGTGCTTTAATTTTGGTTAAATGTACACTTACTAAGTTTACAAAACTCATTCTTTCATTTTATCTTAACATTTACAAGTTTAGCTTGTATACTCAAATTAAGCTGCCTTTGAAAAATCCAAAGCATTCTAATTAACAAGTTTGACAATTGAGAAAAAGGTGTAAATGGTGAAATTAGGGCTGTTTGTTATTGTATATTAAGCAAGTCAATGTCCATATTAAAACTTATGATGCATATGTTTTGGATTACAAGTTTGCATTCTTTTAGGGAAATGTATTTTCCACAAGCATTTTTAGTTATAAGAAATTTTTCAATCGACTTTAAAAACGTATGGCACATTGGGATGTGTAAATAAAAGTATTTCCAAGTGCACCTGAGTTAGTACATTAAATTAAGTAGTTAATATCAACAAGTTCCATATCGATTACAATAATGTGATATCAAAGCACGATTTTGGCTTTGTAATTATTTGGGCTAGGAGGCTTTGATTGTCAAACTTGAATAAACATACTAAGAATTTATGATTGTACGATCAATAATCATGAAATAAGAATGGTGAAATTTAATGTCAAGAATGATTTGGATTTCCATTAATTTTTATAATTTAAAATTGTACATATATATGCTATTACATACTAGATTGCTTATAATTTATCCTTCAAGATAAATTATAGTTAGAGCCTAGAAGATGGTTATAATTACATTACTTACTTGCATGGAAATGTAATAAGAAATAGTTAATGAGCTATAATATTAGTAAATGAAATAGTATGTTATTACATGACTCTTAATATTATTTGATCAAAGGAATTCAATAGCCTACTTGTACAATTTGTATAGTAAAATTTTCAAGTATAAAGTGATGGTTTGACTAATTGAACTAGAGAAAGTAAGCATAGTATTATGACTTATGAACCCTATTTGAATTAGTGATATTTTGGTTTTGTTATTTCATTAACTGGATTTAAAAGTATGGTATATATATGTTGTTGTTTATAAGTATCTAATGTGGACATAAATAGTAATAGATGAAAATAAATAAAGCATCTTCTTTGATTTTAGTCTTGTTATAAAGTTAGGGGTGAGAAATTATTTATTTGTGTAAAAGCATGATAGTTTGAATTGCTAGAAACAAAAATAGTATCGGTATTTACTGTAGATCATATGATAGATTAACTTGCATGGAATTTGAAAGGTAGTGTAACAATATAGGGAAGATTTAATAACCTTAATTAATAATCATATAATTATACAATAGTTAATGATAAAAAAATAAGTTAATGGGTAATTGTTCAGTGGGAGATTAACCTTTAGATGACATTAGGAAAAAATATGAAACTAGTCAATTATCTACTTAAAATCTTCTATGTCAATTGAATTTTATAATTTTTTAGAGTTTAAATGTAAGTAATATGCATTGTTATAATTGAATAGTTAGTTAGTGATTTATGTGGAATGTTATGTTATATTCAAGTTAGAAGAAGGTTATGTATATTGGTTGATAGCATTTTTCTAAATGAAGTTGTTGTAAGCTAGTAATTTAATTAGCACCTAAACTATATTGTAGAAAATACGGTGAAAACTAGAAATTTCCAAGTTAATATTTGATTATAATAATCGAATATGGCTTGAGGAGTACTCACAACATGCTGATATATGACTTTTGTAAACAAATATCACAAAAAAATTATTTCATCTTTGTTTGTTGATATTTAGTTATAGTACCTAAATATGGCTTAGGAGAATTATGTCAATGGTCGTATTTAAGTACCATATTTTGCTATCTAAATTTCAAGTGTCCTCGAGTTGTCTATATTCACTTATGGTATTTGAATATAAGGTCTATGCCAGAAGCTTCATATTTGAGTATAATAGTCAAATATTTTCCCTTAAATTCCATAAATAAGCTAGACATGAACATGTTAAGCCAATTTAAAATGTATTAACTACAGTATATTCACATGGTAATGTTTATTTTAATAAAATACTATATGTGATGATGTAGATAAAATTTGATGATGATGTATGAATTGAATGACTATGGTTAAAAATAAGTGAAAAAAACTTGTACTAAAATGAATATTCATTGTTAGTATATATATGGGACTTGTTTGGTAAATAACTTATTAAATAGATGTTAGCTAGTTTAACTAAAATAGTTGGTTGACTTGTTAAATTAGCCAATATAAGTGTTTGATAGTTAGTTGTTTCAAATAGCTTATTGGGCTCAAACAGCCAATTTTTAAAATGCTGAATGTTGTAGCATTTTCATTCAACTTTTCAATTGTGCCAGAATTGTCCTCAGTCAATTTTCATCTTTCCTTTTATGTCCTTCTAGAAAAAACCAATGAATCTCCTCCCTATTTCTCTACTTCGGTAGCACATGCTGTCCCCCCTTCCTCTGTAACATGCATAAAGTTTTTGTTTGAATTCCTACCATTGTGCAATGTTTTTTCTCCCAACTTACTCTTCTATTTGAAATCATTTTTTTATATTAATTTTAATTTATTTTTTTAATTGTTAATAGAAATGAGCTTAATGATTAAAAATGTTATTTATAATTATTAATTTTTTACTGATAAATTTATTAATTATAAAAAGTATATTAATTTAATTTTAAAAAAATATTTAATATAATAAATTATAATAATATGTTATTTATAAAAAATTTAATTTATTAAATAATATATAAAAGTAAAATTATTAAAATATTATTAAAATAAAAAATATTCAAATAATTCATAAAATATATTTATACCTCTATATGTCATTTTACATATAAACAATTAATTATAAATAGATGATTTTACTAAGTATTCTTATTCAAACAGCTAATATAATCAGTTAATCAAATTAGCTAATATAATCAATTATTAGCTAACAACTAATTAAATCAGCTAACCACTACAATTATTAACTGATTACTAAACAAGGCCATGATAAGTAGTAACATAACAAAGATGTTAACACATCTATTTTGTATCTTCTAACTCTAAACTATTTTAAGAAGCCATCTAATGGTTCATAAGTTAATTTTCTTGTTTGAATTAGGTTACCCAGTTTAATTGTAAACTTTTATAAATAGTTATATTGTGCATATGACCACTCAACTAGTATAAAGACAATTGATTCCAAATTTAAAAGAATTCAATGATAATGTTTATAACCTAAAAACAATTTATTACCCCTTTTGAAGTAGCAACTATTTATATAATACCTTGATCACCAAAAGTATCTTATATAATATTAGAATAGATTTCTATTCAATAACATTCCTATTTATGTTTTTTGTACTATTTTTCTCCATACCTTTTAAAATGAAAAGCTATAACATTGTTCCTTTTGGTATAATTGCATTATTTCATATTATAAAATTTGATAAGGATATTTCCCTTTTTATTATATTATGTGCTTTGAATGGTATGCTTCTTTTCCCCTTTTTTCATTTCACTAGATATTGGATATATGTCTATTATCAGTAATATTTAAACTATATCTACTTATGTATATAAAACTCCTAAATTCAAAATGACTCTTTATGCTTTTATAGGATTATTGTCTTTAAGTAAGCCTGTTATTTAAACTAGCTTGCTAGTATGTTTTGATACTAATTATTAGAAGCTTGATGATTACATATTTTAAAAAGGTAATTTGCTTAATTCCAGGTGAACCACTATGAATTGCTTATAATTGATTATATAAATAATTACTCCACTACTAGTTTAGATTTGTAAATTTTGGGAAATTGTGGAATGGCATAAATGTATGGCTCTAATATTGGCGTATAACATGTGTAAATGTTATTAATTAAAACTAAAATGATGAATATGCTAATAATAAAATGTACACATTAGTTAAGTTTGCATGTTGATAATTATAGAAAGTTTGACGAACTTAGTATCTATTTTTGTACTTAAAATGAACTTTTTGTTTTTTAAAAATTGGAAAATACTAGTAAATACTGGCAAAGCTGTGGGTTACCAAGTTGGATATTGTGTATAAATATTTATGGATCAAAGTTAACTGTTAATGTAATATTTTTGTAAAAGAATGATGAAGTTCATTTTGTACTCGATTATCATAATTGAATAGTATAGTAGGATTGTAAAAATAGATACATAAGTATCGAAAGTGATGAAATTTCATGCAAAAGTGTGATAACAAGAAATATGTCATGGGTTAGTAGTTCTCTAGCCAAAATCATACTTACCACTCTTAGCAAACATACTAATCTTTTATTTAAAACCCTCTTATAGCATGCTCAGTAAAGATAGTAAGACATCGAAAATTTATCACCTATACAATAAAATTCCATAAATAACATTTCCACAAGCCATAATTAAATATTGCAAAAGCATTTGCACATACCAATCTGAAAGATCGCTCCACACATGAAAGCCTCTCAAAATAATGGCCTAAAAAGAAATAAATTGAATAAGTAAAAGAAAACTCTATTCACTTAGTATATGCCTCATTATATGATTTTAAGTGCGTAGAGGATGGACACAAGCTAATACATTTGAGTCCTTAGCTTAATGTCAAGGTGCCCTACTTGGTTTTCCTAATACTCCACTTTCTTAAATAACATTTTGAACTAAAGCACACGTAACACAAGTAGACATACTTTTTCCAATTCATTATAATCCTTTTTCGCAATACTATAGGTGTCTAATTCACAGCAAAAACCACATGAAAGATAAAAATATAAGAATCACAAATATAAACTTTTCTAACTCCTCCGAATTCTCAAACCATGCTAAAATCATCAAAATACCCCAAAACTTATGAAAATTGAGAAAAATAATACATGAGTTGAATTGATTCCAAATTTCAGCCATAAAACCATATAACACATTTGATTTTTTCACTAAGTTTCATCTTAAAATGAGCACATTTGCTTGTTGGATTGTCATAATTGCTAGCTTGTGACAAAATGATAAGTAACTTAATTATCTTCTTTACACATAATCTACTTACTTATTGAGGAAAGGGATAATGATAATGGGATTAAAAAATTATGTTATCAATATAAGTTTGAATTGATATAGTCAGTAAGGTATATAGTAGAGTATAGTTCCACAATGGCATGTAGTATATATAATAGGATAACTACATTATCAATAAATGAAACCATATAACAAATAATAAAGACCTAACTTAAATTCTACTATATGTATATCAGACCTAGACTAGTCATCAATCTAGTAAAATAAGTGGGTCAAGGTTGGATTAGTTCAACTAATTAAATTGAGTGATTAAATCAGTTACTATATTTTTATATATAACAAATTATATATTACATATATATATATAAATAAATTTATTTAATTAATACATTTTTATAATTATATTTTAAAAATATAAATAAACATTAATTTTACTGTAATTTTAAGTAACATAGTAGTACAAGGAATAATTCATAGAAAAAGTTATATAAAAAATTTCTAAGATAACTGAAGCATAATATCTTGTATTCAAATTGTAAAGATATTATTTGTTAGAATTTTATATTTTAGTAAGTTTTAATATGCTGGCAAAATGTTACTTCTATATATACTTTTGTATAAAATAAATATAATAGTAATTCATATTGTAATAAATGGATGATAAAGTTACAAATCTTAAAATATAAACTAAGCACGATATTTTAAGAAGTTGTTGTGTCTTAAAATATTTCATGATTGCTCACTGAAATATCATATCTATAAAGTACTTCAAATAATATGACAATTAATATAACTTAAGAAATTTCATTCACTCTACTCTTTAAACATATAATAAATCTTTAAGCTTAGGTAGGACTTTTTTTCACATTAAGCTTTTGAATTGGATAAAAGTAATAAAAAAAAAAGAATAGGGTCATTAGGTCAATCAAGTTAGCCGCTCAACCAATTTTTTGCTAGGTTTGGGCAAGCCAACCCAAGTTTTTGCCTAGTCTAGGTTTAAAAGTCCTTCCAGACCATTTTCTCATTAGGGTGTTAATTTGACCAATTGAATTGGCCCAACTAGTTCGGATTCAAAAATATTGATGTATACATGCTTTTTTATTTAGTTAGGTTTTGTTTATGTTTTAATGCATTAAGATATTGTAAGTAGGCATGATCCTAAAATTTACATGCTGGATATACAAAGATCATTAATTTAGAGTTTTGTGGAGGAAACTTGACAATAAATGATAAAAATAGTAGATTGAGTTTTGATTGTGGAACGAGGTATCAATTTCCTATTGAAGGCTAAATGCTCTAAATTTCATTTCATAAAAGGAAACACAAATGGGGTTGCTTGTTTATTTTATAATATTTCTTAAATTCTAACTAAAGTTCATTCTGTTAAGCCAAGCTACATTTGTTTGTTCTTACAATGTTTGATGAATTATCGTAACATCTTGATTGTGTCAAAATGAGTGTTCTTATTCACTAAAAGTGGTAGATTGGAACTTTAAGATGGTCGAGTACATAAAGGCAATAGTTAAAATATTATTTGTTACTAGGTATTTGACAACACCATCTTAAACATATAATTTATGTATATGTATGAACATTATTTTTTTCCATACAATTATTGCACCCTTATTGACCCACTTTTTTATTGGAAATTGCATGTAATCATTAGGAAAGAGTGATAACCCTATATAATAAAAATAGAAGCCTATATAAGGATAAGTCACCATTTTAAGATAGATAATGGATAGAATTTAGCTTCAAAGAGCATTAAAGTATGTGAGGATGAATTAGGAAACTAATCGTAGTGGTGAAATGGGAGTAAAAATCACATTAATGGTAACTTAAAAATAATAGTTAAGTGATAGAGCAACTTATTAGGCTAAATAAGGTGTTTTTCGTTACTTTACCAAGAAACTAATGATGAAGAATGAATTATCAATGGTAATATTTCATTACTTTACCAAGAAAATAAGGTGTTTTTGTTACTTAAAAACAATAGTTAAGTGATAGAGCAACTTATTAGGCTAAGTAAGGTGTTTTCGTTACTTTACCAAGAAACTAATGATGAAGAATGAATAATCAATGGTAATATTTCCTTATATAACTATGAATAATATGTCCATACTTTATATAAATTCCCTTTGATATTCTTTCTAACATTAAACCTTCAAAATTTAAGGATGAATTTTTTTAAAGGAGAGAAAACTTGTAGCATCTAAACTAATATTTTAATTTCCTTTATATTATTTTATTTAATTTAAAATTCTTCAAAAATTTTAATTTAAAAGTATTTATCTTAAACAAGTGTATTACTTAAAATTTTTTCTATTTAATTGAACTTTAAGTAATCAAA
The DNA here is from genome assembly GCA_020226215.1 of Sindora glabra. Lineage (NCBI taxonomy): Eukaryota > Viridiplantae > Streptophyta > Magnoliopsida > Fabales > Fabaceae > Sindora > Sindora glabra. The sequence goes on from CM035225.1 coordinate 33,998,696, forward strand.
TTAATTATATATACATATGAAAAAGCTTTAATGAATGATATTCCTAAAATTTATAAAACTTCAAGAAATCTACTTTCAACTACTAAATATATTAATTTTATTATGAAAATATTAGGAAGATGGAATTAGCAGAAACTAAAATTGGGTTTTAACTTAATGGGGGATAAGTGAATAGTATAGGTGGTTAGGATTTAGTTGGATGAATGAGGTAAGAAAGTCTTGTGGCTAAAATTTATCCCATGAAGTGAGCTTATCTTACATGAGAAGAACCGAATCAAAACCCTTAACTCACTATTATATCTTCAGTTCCTCATGCATTTAGGCCTGAACCTAGCCCTTTCTTTTTTTTCTCTTTTCTTATTTTTGTCAATTGTTTTGACATCCTAACTCTCTTCCCCTTTCCCAGATCATTTTAACCCTTATTGCTATTGTGTCACCATTATATCTGGCTTTCTATTGCTAGTAGGTCATAATTGCTAGTTGGTTGCAACTATGTGGAGAGTCATGAAGACATGATTGGGAGCAATGTCATAAGCTAACAGTTGTAATAGTTTGATAAGTAAACATGCTCAAATTAAGACAAGACTTGGAGAAAAAAACCAGCATGTTGTGATGGTCCTATAACTAAAATTTAGGATCAACTTGGCTAATGTATTATTTTTTTATTTTTCCAAGTTTGGGATAGTTTGATCATTTCGAGATAGTTTGAGAATTCGAAAAAGTTAAAGAAGCATATATTTGTAATCCTCACATTTTTATCTTTGTATTAGTTGGTTTTCAAGTGAAATGGACGCTTGGAGCTTTGAGAAAAGGACTTATAATAATTAAAAAAAATACGTCAACTCCTGGTGGGAAACCTTTTGCTCAAAATGCTCTTTAAGAGGGTGGAACATCAAGAAAGCTTAGCGAGATGCTTAGACATTGAGCTAAGGATGATAGTGTATTAGCTTGTGGCTATCCCTAATGCACTTAAAACTATGAAATAAGGCATAAAATAAATGAACAGAGTGTTTCTCTCCCTATTAAATTATCTTTTTTTACCCAAAGTACTTGAAGGCTTTATGAATGAAGTGATCTTGTAGTTCGATATGCACAGGCTCTTTAGTAACATTCGATTATGGCTTGCAAACTTAAAAGTTTTGCTATCTTTACCAAGAGTGCCTTAAGTGGGTTTAAGTGGGAAAGTTAGCATGTTCATTAATAATGGCAAGCATGCACTACACGATTTTGGTTAGGAAGTTACTAACCCATGATAGATGGTATCAAAGCTTAGTTTATGCTAGAAAGCTAAGATCAAGTAAGCTACAATTTGTTTAGATGTAACTTATCTAATGCTATATGCGGGATATATGAAGTTATCATTCTTATAAACTCGGTGGTGTCATTGCAAAGACTTGATCAAAGGGTGCAAGAGATTATATTGGCCTAAAAAGCTAGTGTGCAAGTGGAATGATGTATTCAAGTGATTGTGAATTAGTACATTGGGCTTAAGCATTTATACTAGAAGGTTATATTGCTTAGTTGTGTGCATAGGATATTAGTTATATGCTCATTCATAATAGTAACACTAAGGGATGCAAACCACCATTTAGAGGGACAAGAGAATTGATAGCTTATCTAATGGAAGAAGCCTTAGTCTTTTCAGAGGGCTTGATTTTCACTTGAAGGATTACTGGAATCAGAGGGTAAAGTCTTTAGTCACGTAAAAATGCATGATCACAATTGAAAGGCATGAGTGGATTACTCTAGTAGGAGTAGTCTAAAACCATATCGAGGTAGTCTAGAGGGATCATTTGTGCTAGTCAAATGAGCATAATCAAAAGGTAAAGTGAATTATTCTAGAGGGGTAGTCCAAATCTCTACGAGGTGGTCCAAAGGGATTATTTGATTTCCTTAGGGGAGTATAGCTAAAGGGTTAGGTAAAAATTCGAAGGAATTAATGCTATATGCATAAACTATGAGTTGGATAAAATATGCATAATCTTCCTACATGGTTCTTTGATATAATAGGCTAAGCTATAAAGTTACTTTATGGAATGGCAACAATGACCTAAAGGAGTGATTACAGACTAGCACTACATAGTTGCATTATTAAGAAACTTTTGTGGTAATAAGCATGATTCATGTTTGCTTATATATAGGCAAAGTAAAGGTCGAGCTAAAATATAGGATGCTTTATACTCAACCCACTTTAAAGAGTTGAAGTGAAGGAGCTATCAAAGGATATGTTTAAACAAAGTCATCAGAAGATACACAAATGAGAGGTTATGCAATGATAGAGAGCATCAACCCCAAGTAGGCTATAATAGCCAAAAAGATACGAAAGGGTATTAATTCAAAAAGGATAAAAGGATCCAATCGAGTGTCAAAGTAGCATTATGAAGTGTCATGAATTGATTTAAAGCAAACAAGCAAACTTGCAACAAAGGTTATAAGGCCTTTTATGTAGATCAAGCATAAGTTCTGTCTCTTGTACTGATGAAATGGGATACTAGGTGCAAGAAACCCATTAATAGGTAATTTAAAGTGCTAAGAATTGATCATAAGATAAATAATTAGCATGGACTTTTACTATAGAAGTGGCATCCATGCATGTTATACAGGCAATGAGCACAAAGTTATAAAGGCAACTATCTATTGGATGAGTTGTGGAGGTAATAAATTCAAGAGAGCTTGTGGAAAAGCAGCATTAGAGAGCATTAGGACACTTTGAAAGGAGATTACAAAGGTAGCCTTTTGAGAAATTTGTGAAGGATATATTTTACTAAGAGAATATCGATATTATGAAGGAGATAGCCTAAATTCAAGATGAGAGAACATTCATAGCGCTCAAAGAGATAGGCATTGAGTGGTTAAGGGAGTAACTTAGAAAAATAGGCTAAAGATCATTATGAAGTTTCAAGAGAGTAAATAGATTCTTCATAAAACTATGTCAGATTGAGACATCAATGAAGGCATTGACATTTTAAGTGGGGAAAAATGTCACAAGTTAGCAGTTGTGATAGTTTAACAAGCAAATGTGCTCAGATTAAGAAAAAACTTAGAGGAAAAATTTACCATGTTATGGTGGTCCTATGGCTAGAATTTGGGATCAATCTAGATAATATACTATTTTTCTTGATTTCCTAAGTTTAGGGTATTTTGGTTATTTTGGGATAGTTCAAGAATTTGGAGGAGTTTGAGAAGCCTATATTTATGATCCTCACATTTTTATCTTTGTTTCGATAGGTTTTCAAGTGAAACAAACACCCAAAGCTCTGAGAAAATGACTTATGATAATTCAAAAAAAGTATGTCAACTCTTAGTAGGAAGTATTTTACTCAAAATGCTCTTTAAAATGGTGGAGTGTCAAGAAAGCCTAGCAAGACATATGGACACTAAGCTAGAGATTGGAGTATGTTGGCTTGTGGCTATCCCTTACATACTTAAAACTATGGAATAAGGTATAAATCAAGCAAATGGAGTGTCCTTTTCCCTATTTAATTATCTTTTTTAGCTCGTAGTACTCAGATGCTTCATATGTAAAGTGATATTACAATTCGATATGCATGGGCTTTTAAGTGACTTTCAATTATGGCTTGTAAACTTGTGAGTTTCACTAGCTTTACCAAGAGTGCCTCGAGTGGGTTTAAGTGGGAAGGTTGGCATGTTTGCCAAGAGTGACAAGCATACATCATGCAATTTCGGCTAGAGAGCTGCCAACCTATAACAAGCAGCCAAGATAAATGATTTTGTTCATCCTTTCTACTAGCATCCTTTATGGATTTTAATCACACCAAGCTTGAAAGAGATTTTCTTAAAGTAAAAGAAAATGAGCAAATAAGGGTAAATACTTGGAAATCTTAAGAGTAGAATTATCGTCTTAAGGTGAGTATATATCTACTTTAAAATATTAACTTATTAATTTTTATATTTTATATTTTCTATTTATTTTATATCCAAGCTAGATATTTACTTTCTTAAGCACTTTTTGTATATATTATTAGATCATTAATACATCAAAATGCAGTAAACATTAAATATCATTAATTATCAATATTTGGATTTTGATAGTTGCAATTGATATCATTCTTATGATTGTATTGTGAATGTGTTGTTTTAAATGAAATATGATATGTGATTTGGATTGAATAATGTTAATGAGCATGTTTGTTTGTTGAATGTGAATAAAGGAGATGATTGTATTGAGATGTGAAATATTACCAAGTCCAGAAGCTATTTATAAGGGGATAAGACAGACTCTAAAGAGATAAGAATGATATTTGTGAGGTGATAAGGATAATCAAGGAGTTATAAGGAGGCTGTTATCTTTATAATTATATGTTCTTAGTTTGTATAATTGTGTAGATAATAACAAATTATGAATGTGATATTGTTAACAATTGATTAATATGATTGAATGCAAGTGTATTGTGTTAGATACTTTCTACAGAAGTTACTTCTAGATAAATTTATAAATTATAGGAATTATGTTGTTGCCTTTAATTTTGAAAATGAATTTTTGATTGATCAACATTAGAAATTTCCTTCTAGATATTATGCCTCTTTATGTTCTTCTACATATAAATACTTATTTGTTAAGACATTAAAGAAGTGTGAGATGAGAGAATATAGTAGATAGGCTACTCACTAACTAAGAAGCTCAGGCTTGAAACTTGGTATAATTACTTACTTACTTAACTAATGTATGTAATCATCCTATCTGCCTTTAGTAGATTTTTGTGATTTAATTTTGGGTAGAGGTATATTCATTGAATTTACAAAATTCATTCCTTGGATTTTATCTTAACATTTGCATGTTTCGCTTGAATACTTGATTTAGGCTACCTTCAAAAGATCTAAAGCATTCTAATTAACAAGTTTAACAATTGGAAAGAAGATTCGAATGGTGAAATTAGTATTGGTTGCTATTGTATATTAAGCAAGTCAATCACATTAAAATTTATGATGCATGATTTTAGGATTACAGGTCTACATTCTTTAGAGGAAATATATTTCCCATAAGCATCTTTAATTAGAATAAACTCTATTAATTGACTCTAAAAACATATGGTACATTGGGATGTGTAAATAGGAGTATTTCCAATTGTATCTAAGTTGGTGCATTAAATCAATTAGTTAGTCTAGCTAATGGAATTGGTTAATGAGTTTCATGTTGGCTATGACAAAGTAGGTCATGACAAGGATAAGCTGGTCTATCTAGGGAGACATATGATGTCAATTATTAAAATAAACCAACATCATATTATGAAAATTTAATATTTGTTGTTTGCAAACAAATAATATTTAATGTTATTTCCCACAATGATAGAAAATTAAATGATGTAAGATGTTTTCAATATATAAATTAACATAACTATTATATTTTACAACAATTTCAAATTTGACATCAAAATCGCATATACAATAACACTCAATTAAACATTGATCAAAATCTGATATGTAATCCCCTAAACACTCGATGTCAAATAACTATCATATAATAGTGCAATCTAATTACCGCTAATTATTCCTCTTCCTAAATGAATACTAACTTAGGTGTTGCAATGTGTAAAATGGGTCACCTTACCATGTACATTTGATAGCCTATTTGTTATCTTATGCAGGTATCTTAGCCAACCAATAAATTCAAAAGTTATCAAATCATATTTTAAAATTATTATATGTTTTATATAAAAAAATTACTCAAAAAATACTCAATTCCAAAAAGAAGAATAATAACATAGCAATCTAGAATAATTTGTATATATTTATAATTTTATGTGTATAAATACAATTTTTTTATAGCTAGCTATAAAATCAAAAAATTTATTTTTAAGTAATCTATATATAAAAATGCATATTTAAGTTATTACAAATTAATTTACTTATATTTTTTCTTTTTATTTATAATATCTATTTTAGTCCTTTACCAATGCAAGTTATATCATTTGGTTCCTCTTACATTTTCATTATCAATGTCATCTCTCACATAACAATTATCTCTCATTTTAATCATTATATCTCCCAAATTATTAACCTATATAAAATTATTAAAGCAAGGACCAAAATAACTAATTTATTATCTGTAAGGGATGAAATTGATACAAAATACCCATGAGATGAAATTGATACAAAAAAATTAGTAAGGAATTAAAATAATATTTTATTCAAAAATATTATCATATAATTAATTATTTATTCATGATTGAAAAAAAAGCATTGCCCAAATATAGGAAATAAAACTTGTAAAGCATGAACCAAAGGCATTTCACATTTTACATGTACGATTAGTAGCAAAAAGCAAGTGTAAATTATTGAGCAAGTAAATGATAATTTGCAACCCACTTTCATAGTAAACATTGTATGCATATTGTCTTCACTCTATAATACCACACTTTGATAGTATTGAATGCATACATATTGTGTTCTGTATATAATAAGTGAGTTTTACTTTCCATCCCTTCTGATCATCCTCTCTCGCAAAGGAGCAGACATGCATGATACAAATCCACATTATCTTATCCTAAAATTTAATCAAAAGAGTAAAGGGAACAAGAATTAAACCTATAACCTTTCAAGGTAAGAGACTCTAATACTATACCAAGTATCAATCACTTCCAAAAGCTATATTGTTAAAAGAATATGGAAAATTAATTTTTTTATTAATCTAACACACGTAACTTCTAGGCCACTAATTAAAGAGATTTAATAATTTATCAATGAGAGTGTCACAATCTCCCAATGGTATCAAATCATTACTTTATTTTAGAAAATATAGGCTTAACCCATGAAAAATGTCTATTTGTAGCTACTAATAAAAAAGATAGAGAACTTTTAGAGCTGCTAATGTTATGGTAGAATTATGATGATAGACATGCCTTTCAAATAATAGCTATGATAAAGTGTTACAAGTTGAATTTGTGACCTAATTTAGCAAGGCAAGTGAGCTCTAATTTTGACAAGTATTTGCACAAAGATCAAGTAGCATGTGTTTTATGGTGCACATTTAGGAACATGTGTATGAATTTTAGGATTTTTACCTTAGTTTAGAAGGCATATATGTAATTTTGATCAAGATAAATTGTATAATACAAGTAGATAAATACATGATTATGACCCTTGGATTTTTATCTTTGTTTTAATGTATTGTAGAGCATTAAATCCTTCTTGAGCATTAAGAAAAAGCCTAATATCAACTTGTATAAGGTATATATACTCTTACTTAGAGGGCTTTAACTTAGAATGCTCTTTAGGTGGATGCCTTAGAGGCTTGGTAGTCATTTCATACTAGTCTATGGGTTGAGTTTTTGGCTTAGTAGTCCCCTTGCATACTCTAAATTATGTAATAAGGTATGTTATAAATAAAAGAAGTAACCTATCTTCTATTAAATTGATCCATGATTATGTCTACTTTTTTTCATATTTATCCATATTGCTCTAATATTCATTGTTATCTTAATATGTTCTTGTTTTATTGGTTGTCATGTTGCTATGTTCTATGTGTTGCTTTATGGTTGTGCATGCTACTTGTCATTTTCAAAAACTCGATTTGTGGATAACCGATTAGCCAACTTATTCTCAAGTATTAAGAGTTTAAATGTTGTACATTCTACAAGCTAAGTTGTTAGACTAGGACATTTTGGTATCAGCCACACTTCTTATTCCACTACTCCTTTTTCAAGTCTCCAGTGATGTCGAAGAAAATGACTTCTACTAAATGGTTTAATGCTATTTGGAATGCACTTTGGAATTTAAAAGGATATGTTGATATTGTGAAAGGATTGCAAAATAAAGAAATCCTTAAACTCTTTTGAAGGGTCAATGATTGGGATGCACTTCCCACCAAGTCAAGAATCTCAAAGCTAGGCAAGGCATAGGGAGTAGTGTAACTACACAAGTTAGTGAATGGCTTGTTACAATAAAAAACACTCAAGAAGAATTGGGGGCTCTAATCAGTCTATTCAAAAAGATGAAAGATGTTGTGGTGGCACTTTGAATGGATATAAGTGACCTTGCAGCTTTTGTGAAGGTAATGGTGAAGACCATGGGTAATGGTACACAAAAAGGTGGTAACTCAAAGCAAAGGGAAAAGGTGACAATCCTTTAATCAAGGGCATATACAAGTGAGAGGGAAATGCAAAAGTTAAAGAACTATGTTTGACTTGCACCAAGACTTCCAAGCTACCGACATGGAGTTAGAGGAAGTTCCGTTGAATCATGCTATTATGTTCCTCCTAAAAAATCTAAAGGTTTGGTCATAGTATCAAAATAAGGTTTTAGCCTTATTTATTTATTTATTTTGCTATTCCTATTTTCGGGTTGTTACACGTTTCCTTTATTAGTTTAGGAAAGTATTAGGTATAGGTGTATTTGATTGTTCTCTTTTAGTTATTAAACTCGAATTCACATAAGAAAAATGCGTTTATAACATGAATTATTGTCTCGAGGATGCCATTTCAACTTGCCTGTAACATGGAAAAAAATAATTAGAGAATAACTAATATGTAAAAGTGCCATTATCTTGATGCAGTGTCATTATATTTTATGGAAAATATGATTATAAAATGTTAAGATAAAGTGAAATATTTTATTTATTTAATATCAAATATAAAGAGTATGAAAAAAATAATTTCCTCTATTTTAAGATAAAAATTTATTTTTTTTTACTAACATGCCTCAAGATATAATTCTTTTAAACCATCAATATAAATAGCATAGTACTCCTTTATTAAAAATACTTTCCAATGAAATAAACAGGATTATACAAAATTACATAAATGATAATTTGTTGGAGAATTTTATGTTACCCCTATGGGTTCACCAAGTTAATAGTCTCACTCATCTAATGACTTGTATTTTGCCACATACCCATGGATTTGGAACCTATGGGGGTAACATAGAAAGCACCTAATTTGTTACAAATTTTATAAAAAAAAACCTACAATAATATTATATGCACCAAAATAGGATCCAAAATTGGGTACCAAATGCAAAATCGAAGATTTTCATTAAATATAGAATGATAGAACAAATTTCCAAAGCTCAATCCAATAATAAATATAAAAGAATTTTAAATTCAAATCCAGATATTATTTTCCATGCATATAACATTTTTGAAAAACCTGACTTTTGAGGCATGAATTATCACTTAAATTGTGTGGGACCGGCGTGACCTTCACTATAAGCCACGATTTTCAGATTCTTCTGTCATCTCTGCATATTTCAAATGGATATATACACACTTCACTGCGTTGGTAAGAACTCGCAAACCTTATTGGTTACATGAAAATGGAAGAAGCCGGATATCAATGGCTTATACTAACTTCCATTTTTCTTCTCTTCCTTCATTTCATCTCAAAATGTATTCTGCAAGGAGGCCATGGAAATTACAAAAACCTTCCTCCAAGCCCGCCTCGCTTGCCAATCATTGGCCATCTTCATCTCCTTAAGCAGAAACGCCTACACAGAAGCCTGCATGAACTCTCTGAAAAGTACGGCCACGTACTACATCTCCAATTCGGCACTCGAAGAGTCCTCGTCGTATCGTCGGCTCGGGCTGTCGAAGAGTGCTTCACTAAGAACGATCTCGTTTTTGCAAATCGTCCTCTCACACTCGCTGGAAAACATCTCAATTACGACAACACAATGGTTGTATTCGCTCCCTACGGTAATCATTGGCGCAGCATCCGCCGTCTCATGACGATCGAGATTTTCTCTTCTAACCGCCTCAACTTGTTCACCGGAATTCGCGAGGACGAGGTTCGGACTTTGGTGAAGCAAATATTCGAAGAATCCAGGGAAAGATTCACTAAGATATTGAAGGGTTGGAATTACAGAGCCTGATGATAGAGGCTTTAGATATTGAAGGGAGTGGAAATTTGAATGATTATTTTCGGATACTGCAATGGATTGATTTTAATGGGTTTGAAAAAAGGATGCGGAAACTGATGAATAAGATGGACAGATTCTTCCAGAAGCTTCTTGACGAGCAGAAGAGAAACAAAAGTATGAATGGAAGCAATAAGGAGAGGAAGATGACGTTGATAGAGGTTTTGTTGCAGCTGCAGGAAACAGATCCAGAATTTTACACCGATAAAACTTTGAAAGGAGTAATTATGGTAAGATATATTAAATCATGTCAAAATTTGAATATCATTTTTTTCTTTATTATAATTTCAAATATGAGTATCTCATGATCATTCTTATTTTTCAGTTTGTCATTGTTATATAACATTCACTTGGCAGAATCTTCCATTCAACTTAGTTGTTCGTCCTTTGTTATAATTTTTTAATTATATAATGGATAAAACTGAAATAATTAAATCACAATGAATTTCAATAACAATAGTATAATTTAACATTATATACAATAAATACATTTAAATTTTGATAGTTTAACACGGACGCAAAAACAAAGTTAAATTATATTGTGTGAAAAAATTTTGCGTAGCACTAGGTACAATTTTATCATTGTTGTTATAGATTTGGATAATACTTAATAAGAATTTTGTATTTTCATGAAAAATCATAAATTTGTATTAAGTTTTTGACATATAAAGAGTATAAAAAATTTGTATTAATTTTTCATCATTAGAGTTACAAATTTTTTATACTCTTTATATGTCAAAAACATAATACAAATTTATGATTTTTCATGAAAATACAAAATTCTTATTAAGTATTATCCAAATCTATGACAATAATGATATATGCATGGAAAATGATATCCAAAATTAGATATTAAATAATAATCAAGGGTTGTCATTAATACATGATAACTAGGCAAATTTATAAAATTCAATTTAATAGGTATAAGAAATTTGGAACTCAACTTTTGACAAAGCATTTTTCAATTTATAGATAAAATGCATAAGTACTGCCAACTGAGTTTGATGTTGTAGTCATATGTACACATAAAAAGCGGCTAAAATGTAGTTATCAAATTCAAGATAATTTTGGGATCACCATTTAGTTTAAGTGGTATCTAATGGTTTTTTTTTTTTTTAATTTTTGACGATTTTGTCTTTTCTATTGTCTTTTCTATGTATTCAAATTTATCCCTTGTTCTCATATATGTATATGTAGTAGATTAATAACTTTTATCATCATTTTAAAAAGAAGATAATTTCCTTTCTAAAAAATGACAAATTTGTTCTGAAGTCACTGGACGGTTAAATTTGTTCATACATACACTCTTTTTATAATTGTCAATTTGGGTTTGAATATCCACTTGTCGCTGTAGGCAATACTACAAGCTGGTTCTGAAACTTCCGCTACAAACTTGGAATGGGCACTTTCGCTTCTTCTCAACCATCCAGAAGCAATGAAAAAACTTCGAGAAGAGCTCGACAACAATGTCGGACAAGATCGAATGATAAATGAATCAGACCTCCCAAAACTCACCTATTTGCATAATGTCGTCACTGAAGCCCTTAGGCTATATCCTGTTGGCCCACTTTTAATACCTCATGAGTCCACTAGTGATTGCAAAGTCTGTGGTTTTGACATTCCGAAGGGCACAATGTTATTAGCCAATCTATGGAGCCTCCATAGAGATGCAAATTTGTGGGAGGATCCGACAAGATTCATGCCGGAGAGGTTCGAGGGAAAGAAAGGCGGTGAGACTTTTAACATGATTCCATTTGGCGTCGGAAGGCGGGCTTGCCCGGGAGAAAAGTTGGCGAAACGAGTTGTTGGAATGACGTTGGGAGCTTTAGTACAGTGTTTTGAGTGGAAGAGAATCGGAGAAAAAGAAATTGATATGACGGAAGAAGGAGGGATTACTATGTATAAAGCTAAGCCTTTGACTTCTATGTGCAAGCCACGCAATGTCATGGTAAATGTTCTTTCAAATCTATCAAGTGTGTGATGAATGGTCATAAATTGCGGGTGCAATTGCATTTCGATTAGCAATATTCTAAAATTATGCAATATAAAACTGAAAAAAATAACAAGTTTAATGTAGCAATAACAATATTGTACAAAATATTACAGCTATCCACTGCAATTTAGAACCCTGGTTTGATCATTGATGTAATTTAATTCTCTTAATGTAAGGTAATTATATATGCTGTGTCAACTGCATGCTGTGTGGATTCGCAGATGCAAAGTATCGACTATGTATGAAAAAGTTACCAATAAAGCACTAGTTATTTCCTTAATAATGGAGTTTCCCCCATGTTGGATAGCAGTCTCAAATTTTTAACCAATTTCTTTTCACTTAAGTTACCATTAACAAGTGCATTATTAAATTAAAAATAATACAATCAATTAACTTTATTAAACTGAAAATATATGTAATTTAAACCAAAAAAAATTGCAAAAATGCATTACTAACTAGGGGTGGTGTCATGATCCTTCCTCGGAGCACATAACCATCATAGGAAGTTTCTACCTGCAATTGTCCACCAACTTTTTGTAAATGCATCCAAATTCATGTTTCATATTCAACCATGCTTTAAAAAAAAAAAATGAATATGCGGTTTTCACCAAAATTCATTCTGAATGTGTGAAAAATTTATCATGCTTAACTAATCCAACCATCTCAAGTCTTACCTTAACACAAATTTCTCAAGCGATCATAATTTCAATCCATTTTAATTGGGTTTATGGTTAAAAAATATTGAATTTCATCCTTATAATCCCCATCATATTTCTATTAGATTTTGTTAGTAATTAACTCACATATAGACAACACTTTTGTGATATAATTTAATAATTTTCACTCAATTTTTTATTGTATTTAAGTGACAAATAATTTAAAATAAATTAAAAATATTTATGATACTATTTTATTTTTAGATGGAAAGGACGAATCATTTGTCCCTCTCACTCCATAAACTGCTAATAAATTGTTCTTTATATAAGTGAATATATTTTTATGCTAATAAATTGTTCTTTATATAAGTGAATATATTGTTAACAAATTTTAATAAGAAAATTATAAAAAGTATCTAATTAGAAATGAAAAGAAGCATAAGAACCATTCATGCTTTATGAGGATTAAATTAAAATTTATCTGAAATCACATGGAGTATCATAATAATCTAACCCAAAAGAACAAAATCTTTACAATTCAACCAGGAAAGAACAATAAATATATTAACACATGGTTTAGGTGACGTTGACGAATCCTTTTTTTTTATTAGGTGTGACGTGTTTAATTCACATTTTACCTCATTTACAATTGTGTTTTATATTACAAAAAAATTATCTACTAGCATTATTCTTGTTAATATGATTATACATTTTGAATTTGACTAAGTAGTATATAATTTTTTTATTAATTATGATCTGCTAAATAAATTTAATATATAATTTTGCACTTTGATTTCATATTTTAAATTTTTTATAACTCTTTTTATAGGGTAAAAATTTTTTTACACATAAATTTTTACTATGCTTTAAATATTATCACAGGGCATTCTAAGTATTTAGAAAATTTCAAGAGAGACACCTTTCATTTTTATAATGTACCAACACTAAAAATTTCAAAAACATGGTTGGGCACTTGCCCGCTCTTTTCATATTGTATGTCCACCACTGCCCATACCTTTGTCTCGTGGAAGGAAGAGTTTCGGAGTGTGGACTAGACTATCAAAGAAGAACTATAGATATGCAAAATATTAAATTTCTATAAGACCTCTTCACACATTTCTCATTTATATAGTCAAAGGGAAAAATGATTCTTTCATTTAATATCATCCATAAGAAGTCATATCATGTATATAAATAAAGAAAAATAGGTAAATCTCTTTATGTTTCTTGATCATTTTTGTCTCTTCACAAACCTAAATTGATTCCTTCATGTTTAACCTTATCCTTTCACAAAAGGACAATGGGATCTGGTGCATAAAGCAAGAACAAATGTATAATCGTTCCCATCATTATCAATCTCAAACACATGTTTATTCAATCAATAATATGTACTTTACTTGTACTACCATTTCAATTTCATAATATGAACATTCATATGTGAGCAATGCCATAAGTAAAAATTGATAATAATATAAAATAAACACAACATTGGCAATCAAGTTCACAACACAAATGCACACATTACCAAAACTCCATGCCCTCTTGCATGGGCTTGGCTCTCATATTCAACATTACTCATCATACAACAAGCAACTACATCACCATAGAATGCTCAAAAACACCTTGACCCTTTGACATGATGTATGATACTATAAAAGGTGAAAAAGGAAGATAGAAAGAGCACTTTTTAAAAGTATTTTAGTAAGGCAAAAAGAGCCTATTATGTGATGATACTTCTCCCTTTGGATGGGTGAAAATAGGGTTTTCATAGGTATTGAGGGAAAAAGGTAGTGTAGCTAACACATTATTATCCATTAGCTTGAATTAACATTAATATATAATGGGATATGTGATAATTAATATGAATGATATTGAGATAATTATGATAGGATCATAATTCATATGGAATATTGAATAATATAACAAGATATTTATGGTAATGGATATGGATTAATATAGGCAATTTGTGAAGCCATGAGTGGTTAGGGTTATTTAAGTAAAAAGGTTGAAATCACTATGGCTCTCTTGTTTATTTCAACACAAAAGGCCTACAGTGAGGAGGTTTAGGTGTTATATGCCTAGTGCTCCTATGTACTATAGGTAAGGCCCTTATTCTAATAAAATCAAGCCACCCTTAAAGGAGTTCTCAGCAAGGTGAAAGAGGAGATTTATACTCTTTGTAGCTAAAACAACTTTTTCCCTAAGTCAAATGGCTAGCAGATGGCTTTAGGCCTTTGTGAGATCCTATTCTTTCAAACCCACATAGCAACTCATGTACTTATAGTTCCTTTGGTCACATTCGGACCCATCTTTTGGTCTAATATGATTAAACCTCTTTAGGATTTCGTTTACCTTTTAATCCACTTTTAAGGTGCACTTTAATGCTAGGCATTGCTAGGTTTTATAGGTTAGCCATGTCTTTGGCTTTTTAAAGGCAAAGTGTTTATATTAGTGTTTGACTTTCCCTAAAATTTTAGAATTTATTCTTTTAAAAAAATTATTGAAATAATTTTACTAATAACAAATGCAAAAAACTAAGCGATAGTGGATAAAGTGTAATAAGCAAGCTTGGGGAAGAACAAGAAGGAAATTAGAGTTAATGAGTTAAGAAAACTTAATAGAATAGAAAGACTAGAAGCTAAAATTGTTTAGAAGTAAATAAGTAAACATAGAGGAGTTTTAAGGCATAATTCCCAAAATTCCCTAACCCTAATTCCTTAAAACATCTACTTTGCTTCCCTTTTCTCATTTTCTTAGAAACCCTAACTCTTACCCAACTCATCTTCCTCTTCTCCTTCCTCCATTTCTTCACCAATCAAGCTAAGCATTGTTTCTTATAAATTTCTTCATACAATCAAGGCAAGAATATCAAAATTTTCTTCTTTGATAAGTTTCCCTTTGATTTCCTTTTAAGATTTAGAAGAATCAAGTGATGAGCTAGAAAAAGGGGGAATAAGCCCTAACTTCAAAATTTATGATTTTGATTGATTAAGAATTATTCACCATCAACTTTAGCTTCCTTATAATTCCTCCATACTAGATGAGTAAGCATATGCTTAATTTGATTGAAATCTATAATTTGAGGATATTTTCTACCTTTGTGTAGTTTTCATTATAAATGATGACATTTATAATGATTAAGTTGTTTAATGTTATAAATGCCATAAATAAAATGTTAGATATATGAAATGATAATAGGTTGAGTTATTGTTAAGAAATAAATAGATGAAGTTGCATCAATGGCAACATGAATAATATTTTTGAAGTCGAAATTTCCAACAAGTCAAGTAGTAGTTGATTATATAATTAACTATGACCTGAAAAACTACTTTTTAGAGACCTATAGTCGACTACCACAGGATGGACTTGCTTGTAGAGGGCTATATTCAACTATATAATTAGCTATAGATAAAAAGCTTACTCTCTGGTAATTAATTATTGAAAAATGGATTTTACCTCTAAATGTTTATAGTTGACTATGGCTTACTTTCTAGCAAGCCTATAGTTGACTATAACTAGATAGTTAATGACATAATTAAGTACATAGTCAATTACACTCAAAGAATTAGCCCTTGGGTTGCTAGTGATTGATTATGTAATCAATTATAACCTCTATTTCTACAAAAATGAATCTCTAAATAAAAGTAGGGATGGGCCTATATGATAAAGTATTCATGTTTAAGCATATAAGTTAGAGAAATTGAGAAATACAAAAATGTAAGGAATTAAGAAAAGTAATGTACACATTAGGAAGAATATAATGATTATAGAAATAGACATAATTATTCTATATATGGTAAATAAGATAGCATTAAATAAAAAGGAGTAATATAATCGTGTTAAGATGATAAATAGTGATTAGGGAAAATATGAAAATCTAGACCTAGTAAACCAATAACTATTTGTGAAGGGATAAGGCAGGCCCTCGAAGGAAAAGATTGGAGTATATGAAGGGATTAAGATTGCTCAAGAGGCACACGTAAGTCTATTTACCATTTGAGTATAAGAGTCATTTACACATGCTTGTGATGTGAATGTTTAATAAATTGATGATGCTAATGAAATGAGTTAGACAGTTAAATCTTGTAAGACTTATTTTCTATCCATTAAATATAGAAATCATTAATGCTTAATTTGAGATATTAAAGTGAGTTATAGGAACAAAAGAGGGTAAACTTTGGTTAATAAGGATTTCCATAATATCTTTGACCTTTTATTTTATTTACATTAAGAGGTTTTATTCACTATGCTCAGGCTTCCTCTTTCATGTTTCCTTTTATAGATTTGTAAGTTAAGTTGCCACCACCACCTCCTTAGAGTTAGGGTTACCATAAACCTTGCAAGTTAGTTTAGCAACACAATATATTTCTTTTGCTTAGCATCTTAGGGCCTTATTCTATATAGGAAAAAGGGTAGAGGACAAATAAACTATATTTTTAAAGTTAGTTAGATTAGCTTATCCTTATCTTGGGAGGGTTATAAGCAAGTTTAAATTTCTCTAGTATGTAAATTCTTTTGATGTATCAAATGCCCTACTCTCTCACTTAGCAAAGTATGCTTTCTTTCATTACGTAATTTAGTACATGCTTAGATGTTTAAATGAATGAGTTAGTATAGGCTAGTGGAAAATAAATGGTAAATTCCATGTTGATCACAACTAGGATTAGGTCATGACAAATGTGGTATTAGAATATGGCCTAGCTAGGTTACTAATAGGATAAGATGCTAGGTAATATCTATACACTATCATAATTAGTGTTAACTAAAACTATACCAGTGATATGTGTGCATCTAAGATAATATATCACCAATACCATTTCAATGAACCTTATAATACCATTAATATTAGTGGTAAAGCTTGTATGTGGTATAGTGCTTGATAAATCATTTCAGTTATTGTTTGATTATTTGGGATTTTTATGAAAATTACAAAATAATGTTTTCGATAAGCTTATAACCTCAAAGTAATAAGAATGTTGACAAAGAAAGGCCTAAATAACAACTTCCTTCTTGCATTTCAAATTTCATGCAACATATTTTAGATTAAGTATATAAGGCCCTTGATCAACATAAGGGGCATGAATATAATAAAGATCAAGAAAATCATTAAGGAAACCAAGATGATCATGATGGAGATTATGGTCGCAAAAAAGAGTAGAAGAGTTAGTGTATCGTAAAAAAAAAAGTATGAGAAGGAATGTACCTTTCCTGCAAAGGGTGTAGAAAATAGATTTGGAATTGATCATGAGTTTTTTATGCAAAAGCTCCACGGTACTGCAATCTTAACCCTACAATGGATCCTTTCCAATTTCTAGAGCAAATTAAGTTACTTAACAAGATAATGCAAAGTCCCACTTCCTTGTTAGGTTTTGGATCAACATACGCAGCAGAATTTTAAAATTTTAATCCAAATCCTACCTAAGATCCATACAAAAGGGCATAAATCAGTATTAGGGTTTTACCTTAGTTATGCTCATGTTCTTTTTGAAAAAATCCTTAATAGACCGATATGAATCAAATGCCGGCCAGAAGGTATAGTATCTCTATAGTATCCACATGGAGTAAACAACTGACTTCTCCCTTCCACAAAGTTGCTAGGATTCATCTCTCCTACTAGGATTAGGATTAGATATTTTTGAGTGATTTAGGGTTTTATTGAAACTAATGTGTATTTTTGTAAAGTGCTACCTTCAAGTCCTTTTATAAAACTAAGGCGTATCACAATCCTAGTCCTATTAGGATAATGCTTCAAAAAATCCTAATCATACTTAATAACTATCATCTTATTCTTATTATAGAGAGAGTGAGAAGATATAGGACTTATCTACTAATTATCTAATATTAGATAATAAAATTATCTCATAATATAATTATCTAATATTAAAATTAATATATAATTATCTTATATATTAGAAAATAATATTACCTCATAATATAATTATCTAATATCTAATAACATAATTATCTGATATTACTTTAATATCACATAATATATAATATATATTACATGAAAATATATTATTATCTTTAATAATATATTTATGCATTAAAATAAGTTCAATTAATTAGATTTTAATCCAATTAAAGTCTAATTAATTATTATCTCATTCTTACTCATTTTGTGTAACCTTGTAGGTTTTTACTATATTGACAATAACTCATTATTAGGTCATAGACAGTAAGCAGTATCTAACAATACATCACTGCCACTCAAGTAGTAAGAATGTATGTGATTCAACATCTACCTAATATGTGATCAATGCTCTGCATCATAATCCCTTTTGTAATAATATCCAAATCGAACTAAAGGTATGAAGTGTGTCATCCTCATTAACGTTCAATTTATATTTCTTGATATTGAGTAAACTTAAAATAAGTGATCAATATCACATATTGATCTAATTGAGCATGGTCATGCATTTCTAAGTCTCACTTAATCAAAGGGCTCAAGGATATCTCTCTTTTACACAAGAGTAACAAAATCCCATCTACATCACTCACTTCCCCTTGCATGATTCATGACACACCTAATCAGTGCCCTACTCATCATTCTGATTAAAGGTAATATAGGACAACATCAAAGTGAGTAACTCCTCATATAGGGAATCATAGTGACTTCAGGTTAAAGAATTATGTGTACTTGTAGTCATATGAGAATAACTAATGACATGTCTGTCCATGTAGTATTTTCACAATGGGTCAGTCCAGTATATTGTTCATTAATAATGTACTCATGTATTGACTTAATATCACATATCCATGATTCATAATCATCAATCACTATACATGCTAGTCTTGATGCATTATTACTATCATTTTTACAATAATACTTGACTAGGGGCATTTTAGAAATGACAAAGCTATTCCAAGGATAATTATTATATTTTAAATTATGATTGTGTATAGTAATAAAAAATATAAAAATATATAATAATTTGAATTGCCTAAAATTAAATATATTACATTGTGCATTTATTACAATCATCTCTATGATTGGCTCCTAGGACACACACCAATAGGTATGCTATCAACTAAATTGTGTGCTCAATTATTGGTTCATAAATACTATAAAAAATCAAGATCAAGACTTAGAACCTTTGACTTAGGAAAACTTCTAAAATCTTCTTGCTAACTATTTTCTACCTTTTAGCCTATGCCAAGGTAGAGTCTAAGAGTTTAAGTATTAGAAGCAAGAGGGCTTTTTTAGTCACTGAATATGATGCATAGTTTACAAGGTTGTTAACATATGCTTCTTACTTGATTCCTAATGAAAAAGCTAAGGTAGGTTTGTGCAAGACTTGCATGATTTCTATTATGAGCATATCCATATCAACAAATTTACCACTTATTAGGAGGTCATAGATCAAGCCTTGAGACTTAAGTTGAGGTTTTAGGAAAGAAAAGAAAAATAAGGTTAAAAACAAAGCAAGAAATTAAGTCAGTCCAAAGGGCTTAGTTCTACACCTAGTGCTAAGGGATACCCCTTTGAAATACCCCTCTGAGTGAAGGCAAGGCTAACTTACCATTGAAGTATGTTGAATGGACCACCTATGGGGAGGAAATAAGGGAACTACCAAATTTTTCCTAAATGCTCCAATAGGCCTTGAAGAAAGCAATTTACAATAAGGGCCCCTAAGATATATCCAATGTAGCAATAAGCACTAAGGCCAATGTAATATAATATGTTATAGTTATGGTCAGCTAAGGCATAAGACAAGAGAATTCCATGGAAGTGCTTTTAGCTAAGGTGTAAGTTATATACTTTCTCAATACCATAACCTAACCTTTCTTTCAACTAATTCTACTAGAAATCCATCTATGAGAAATGTAAATGCAAGTACCTAGGAAAGGGCTTTTAGTAGGAATTAAGCCAAGATTTATGCTTTAACTTGGTAAAAAACCCAAGCCTTTAATGTTGTAGTATTAGGTACCTTTAAAATTTATGAATTTTCTATTAAAGTGTTATTTGACCCAAGTGCAACCTATTTTTTTTATTTCAAAAAGATTTATCTCTGCTATTAATAAATTAGCAAAACTTATGAAAAACCCCTTGATTGTGATAACTCTAATAGACAAATCCTTATTACATACCCATATGATAGAGGCTTCTTCCATATATGTTCATGAGCATGAGTTGCTTATCAATTTGGCTTTGTTAAACATGAATGATTATGATGTAATTTTGGGAATAGATTTATCCCAATACCTTACCTATGTAGACTATTTTGATAAATCTATCACTTTTTTCGTAAAAGGGTGCATCACCTATCAAATTTCAAAGAGATAGATTTTTGGAGATCATTAGTTTAAGCTCAAACATTAATGCCTACAAGCTTACTAAAAAAAGGTGCAATAGTTCAATAATTTAAATTAACCAATTCTTAACATTAGTAATGTTTCAAAAGTGTAAAAGTTCCTAAATATATTTCTTTATCACCTGATCAAGAAATAGAATTCCATATCAATCTTGTGCTTGTATTAAACTAATCTCTATACTCTATATTGCATGCCCCAATGAAATTGTAGAAATTAAAAGAGCAATTGCTGGAAATCGCGCATCATACATGCACAGCGGAATAAAATTTTTTACACGATTTCCACCAAGGATCCATGCGAATTTAGAACGCCATAGATCAGGGATTAGGGTTTATACCTTTCGGCAAAATTCTTCTGACCGCTGCAGCAAATCTGATCTGCTTCCAAATCACGAACCGGAATGGAAACCAGTAAATCAGATCACCAGTACAACGTTTTGTGGCTGCACCTCTGTGGTATCCACACGAACCCGTGAATCACCGATGAATGTCTGCTACACACACCGGTTGGAATTGATCTCCTTAGACCTCGTAGTGCTAGCTACGCCTCTTCAGAGATTTTAGTCAAGGAGAGTGGCTAGGATTTTTCTATGCTTTTACTTGGGGTGCGTGAAGAATAATAGTAATCCAATTATTACCCAATAAGCCTATTTAAATAGGTGCATAGAAAAACCTAACCTATTTGGGCCTTATTCCATGTATAATTATAGGCTTACTATTGGGCCTTATAATTATAACATGAATTCCCAAATTCACTAAGCTCTAAGTAGTGCGACCCTACAGGCTCTCATTACGTTGGCAATGACCATTAATCATATTAATGATCATAAACAAAGATTGGTGTCTAGCAACACATCATTGTTACCCAATTAATGAGAAAGTCGGTGATTTGACTAAACCTTTACACGTGATCATCACTTATGTCCTTTTGTCCTATACATCTAGATTGAGCACGAGACATGGACCGTGTCATTCCCGTATAGCCCAATCTTGAGGTTTCTTGATTCCTAAGTAAGCTGACTGAAACAAATATAATCGACATCTCATGTCAATTCATCTGAGCATGGCCATGCATTTTCTCAGCTTTACTTAATCAAGGGGCCCATAGATGTTACTCCTGTTATATAGGAGGGACAAATCCCATCTTGATCACACTAAACCCCTCCGCATGATATGTGACATATCCAATATCTACCCTTGCATTCACTTAACCATTAGTGACATAGAATAGTATCAAAATATGAAACTCACATGTAGGGAACCTTGGTAATCTCAGGTCAAAGGACCATATTAATAATGATCACTAAGAACCACTTATGACACTCATATAACGATCCATGTAGTGTTCTTAATATGGGTCGGTCCAGTATACAAGTTCTCTAACTTGTACTCATGTGTAAACTTAATATCTCATATAAGTCTTCACACATGCTAGTCTTAACATATCAAAGCAACCTAATCCACAATGATATATGACTAGGGACATTTAAGAATACAATTATTCTAAGGTTATTATTATAATTAAATATATTACGCAGACAATATATATAAATATAATAATTGGAATTGCCATTAAAATAACATGATTCAAAATTACAATCACCAATATAATTAGTTTTAGGGCATATACACTAACAGCAATTACAAGACTTGATAGACAAGAGATTTATTAACCTGGGCTTTTGACCTTAGGAAGCCTTGATTTTGTTTGTGAAAAATATAAATGTCTCAATATGGTTATGTATCAATTATTGACAACTGAATAAGGTTACAACAATATTATAGAATAATTTATTGACATTGGTTGTTTAGTAAATTGAACATTAGAATACAGCTAACATCTTATCAAGCATTGTTATAAATAAGTTATACATTGGTCACATGATGTGGCAAAAAAAAATAATGTTGGTTCCTATATTGACTAAACCATTATTCTTTTTTTTATGTAGTTATAATCTAGTCACCAATAATGCGCTAAAGATGTCAGTTTTTACTAAGTAATTAATATGAAATGTTTGCAAAATATTTTTTCAATGATAGTTTTTAGCTTCCACTCTAGAATATTTATAATCAAAATTGAATAAACTTAACATCTTATAAAAAAATGTATATTTTAAGTTAAAAACTTTGAAAGGTCATACCTTTATGCTTAATTATCTATTTAATATGAATTTTATGTTAATTTCATATAACTTTTTAAGATCTATCCATTCATAAAAAAAAAAACCTTTTAGCCTTCCCAAAATTGCAAAAAATGATCATTTTTTATGCATTTTCCACTTTTTTCATCTCTCATAGTTGTTCAATCAACTTCAAACTCTATTGTAATATTTTATTAAATATATAATAAGTATCTAAAACTTAAATATAACCTTAGAAGTTACACAGGTAATATAAACAAAAAATCTCCTTAAAAAATTGCAAAAAAATTAAAGAAATGGAAATGGTGAATATCGAGGATATCAAATCAAGAAAGGTGTTTGAGGCAATATAAAACCTTGCTACAACATTTTATCACATACATTACAAGTACCAAAAATTTATATATAACTTTAGAAGTTATACAAAGAAAACATAAATAAAAATCTCTTAAAATAACCTATGCAAAAAATTATAAAAATGGATGGGGTAAAGATCTAAGAAATAAAAGCAAGAAAGGCACCTCTTGTTTTTCGAACCAATGGCCTAGAATAGGGCATTTGCTTCATGTTGTATGTTAGTTGTAGGAGTATTAGTAGCTTGCTGATGTATAGTTGAGGACAAAGTGGCATCTAGAATTCTATCAAAGAAGGTAAATGATGATGGAAATGGATCTTAGAAATAAATAAGAGGGAGAGTTAAAATGATAATGAAGAAACAAATAAAATATGCTTTATTTATAGCACAAAAATGTTACTAACTTTAGATGTTGATTATTAACACAAAATCAACATCTTATGTATCATCATTTTCCAAGTAGCTGGTAGTTACCATACCATTAAATGTTAGTTAAGTATAAAATTGACATGTTCATTTTTTTTTATATTTCCTAACCAGTCATTTAAAATATCTCTAAACAACAATTATATACAAATCTAATATCTTAAGTTTTCATAGATTTAATAGCCATATAGATGTCATTACTTTAGACATCAGTTTAGTTCAAAACTAGCATATTAAAGTTTGATATTTCTCTTATTAGACTTTTGCAATACCTTTAGACATCAATTAATTCTAAAACCAATGTCTAAAGTTTTCCTATTTTCTGAGTAAGCTTTAAATGTCATTTTTTTAACATCAGTTAAGCAAAAAATTTGATGTATTTAATTTTCTAATAATTTTAAAAATACTACCATATCCAAATAAAAGCCAATGAATTCTAAAATTGATATCTTAAGCCTTCTTATTTTATTGAAACATAAAGTTTCTTAATAATTTCAAAAAAATCACTGTGTTCAAACAGGCATCAATTAATTCTACAACCAACTTCATAAGTTTTCTCATTTTTCCAATACCTTACATTATGAAATCGGTTAAGTAAAAAACTAATGTCTTAAGTTGTTTAATAATTTCAAAAGTGTCACTACATAAAAATAGATATCAATTATATAGATGACATATCATCTTAATTTTTCAAAAAAAATTTCAAAAATGTTTTTCTACATCAATATAAATGTCGATGTTAACTTAAGTTGACATCTATACAACGATATAGTAAGAATAAGCACCCTCTCCTTTGTATAGATTATTTGATCAGTTTCAAGTAATAAGTTTTTCTAAAATAAATTCACATAAAAGATATCACCAATTGAAGATTTTCAAGGATGACATTCCTGAGATAGCTTTTTGAACTCAATATGGTCATTATAAATTACTAATTATCTCATTTAGATTGACAAGTGCTTGATATATACAATATTTTGTACTTATCTCCCCCTATGTTTATATATCTTAGAATGTCATTATGCTTATTTTAATATGTTTATTCTTATATTGGAATAAATTGTGAGTTTTGTGTTAAATAAAAAGCAATGGCTAATTATAAGAATTTGACACTATTTCAAGTTTTTAGTTGTAACTTGAGCTCTAACCTCTAATGAAATTGATCTTTATATAGATGGAAAACTAAGATAATTATCTATAACTTTTGTATTTTGTGGAAGAGCCAATTTGAATATTTAATAGGTCAAATTTGGCCTTGATTCTAATTTAATGACACTATCCTAAGGCAATGATCTTGACCTTTCCTTATTATTTGACCCATAACTTAAGTTCCAAAAGCCTAAATTGCATAATTATTATGCTTAAAATTATCTAAGACCCCAAATGTTTCTAAGCCTTTATAGCCAAAGTTATGTCATTTTGAAGGTGGAAAACTAGCCTTAATGAGAATGATGAAAATCAAATAGAATTGGACATGTTTTAATGTTTAGGTCATAACCTAGGCCATAGGCATCCAAATTGTAAAAAGCCTAGTAGATTAGTTGTTAAAAATAGCTCTAAGTGTTTGTAACCTATTTGAGCTAAATTAAGAGGATATATAAGGGAAAAAATGAAGTTTTTGTTTAGCAATTTAGAGTTTTCTTCTTTTGATGTTTTGAGCTTTCAAGTCATGAGTGGCTAAACTCTCTCCTTCTTATTCAAAGGATTCAGTACATTATTTTTTAAGGCATCATTCTTCATTTTTTATGTTCGATTAATTTTCTCTATTCATCTATTTCTTTTATTGATAATTACATATATAATTCTCTAAAAAAAGGCCTTTAGTTAATTGTCTATGTGATTAAACTTTGAAATGATTGATTAGGTTATTTTTATGCTGGTAAATTGATTTAATTAGCTACTATTTGGATGTTAAATTAGAGGGTAAGCTTTTTAATTTGTTCACTTGGAGGGCTATTTAATCTATTTTAATAGAATTTCTCTTATCTTTACTCTATTTTGATTTCAATTAGCTTCAATTTCTTAATTCTAATCATATTAAAAAGCAAATTTGGGAATAACCATGGGCCTTCATGTTATTTTCATAAACTAAATAATTAATTAAGAATTGTCTATATTTTGTAATTGATGATAAATTAATAAATTAATGTAAAACCTTTTAATCTGGAATTCTTGCTGTTATAAGTAATCTTGCTTTTTATATATTATTTTAAATGCATATAATTATTATTCCTTGGTATTTAATTTTTAATTTTCTTGCATTAAAAAATTTCCTTTATTTCATAACCAAATTAAAAGTAAAGTAAAATCTAATCTCCATGGGTTCAACTTGATTCATTCTTACTACTGCTTAGTGAATTCAAATTGATTTTTTGTATGTTGTGATATGCATCAAAATTTTGGCATCATTATTGAGGATTAGATAACTCAATTTACCTTTAATTTGGTTATTTTTGCTAACTTTTTCCTTTAGTATTACTATTTTTCAAATTTTTTATGTAAATTGGGTGAAAAACTTCTATGAAATTTGGTCACAAAATTTCATAATCCATCGTTTTTTGGCCTTCTAATAAAGAGGCCTACTTATGCTACATGTTGTCGCACTTTTTAGCTAAAAAAACTATTTGCTATTTTTTGAATTTTTCTTTATTTTTTATCATTTTTTATTAATTTTAGTTCTTTTTAATATATGACTAGGTCTTCATATGATAATATATTTGATTTAGACCACCTTGAAATGGAAAGGACATTGTATCCATTAAGAAGAAAATGTAGAATAGATTTTAATTTAGTTATTAGTTTAACCAAAAATATGGTTGCTAAAAAAATAATAGAACTCTTAAAGAATCAATTGCTCCAAACCATAACTACTAACTATTATGTATTCAATATCTTAAGCTTGATGTTGCTTTAAAATTAAAATTTGGATTGATCCACTTGTTACCTACCTTTCATGGTCTTGCAAGGGAAGATCCTCATAAGCACTTGAAGGATCTTTATATGGTCTATTCTACTATAAAGCACTAGGGTATTTCTAAAGACTATATAAAGCTAAGACCTTTCCTTTTCTCATTGGTAGACTTGACTAAAGATTGGTTGCATTGCTTACCTTTTGGTTCTGTTACATCATTAAATGACATAAAGACCTTGGTAGATAAAACCCCTTAAGCTACATAGGCACTTATTTCAACAATGGCTACTAACTTTTAGCAATTTAGCACTAAAGTACCTAATCCTACCATTAGAAGAGTGAATGAAGCCTCTACTTCCAATTTCCAATCAGAATAGTGAATTATATATCTAAACTTACTGGTCAGACAAATGGCAATGGGAAATTTTCAAACTACTAAAGTCTATTGCATCTACTCTTTACCTATCCATTAAACTAATGTTTATCCAACCTTACAAGAGAAAGTCATTCCTCAAGCCTAAGTAAAAAACATGTTTCCTAATAAACCCTAGCATAAATATGATCCTAATTCTAACTATTATAACCTTTACTAGAGAAACCATCCAAACCTTAGATATGGCAATCAGCCTCCACCTCTCTAATATCTAGTTTCTATCCCATTCAAACCACCCATTACTAACCTAACACTTAGTATTCAACCTCCCAAACCTAAACCTTCTCTAGAATACATGGTGAGATCTATGGCAAATACTTCCATCTAATTTCAATAAAGAATTAATGCTAATAATTAAAACTTGCAAACATACATGGGACAAATAGCCACAAAATGTAGTTAATTCAAAGCATAAGATTTAGGATAACTTTCTTCTAACATAATCATCAATCCAAAGGGTAAAAATTCTATGAATTCAATAATGTTTAGGAGTGGCAAACAAGTTGAAACCCACCCACCCTCTCAACCAAAAGTAAGCCATCAATTAGAGGATAAAGAGAACTAAAGGATTTAACTAGAAAAAGAATCAAAAAATGATAAAATGAGGTACATTATGTTCCTAAGCCCCCACCTCCCATTAAATTTTCTATCCCCATTATTTTCCCAATAAAATTGTTAAACCTAAGAAATTTGAAGATGAAAAATAGATTTTTGATACTCTTAGGAAAGTAGAAGTTAATACTTTTGTTAAATTTGATAAAATAAATTCCAAAGTATACTAATTTTCTAAAAATTTTATGCATTAATAAGAAAAAGTAAGTGTGGGATGGAATCTCTCTATCATTATTTAGAGAAGATTACCAAGAAAATGAAAAAATCTAGGCATATTTACCATTCTATGTGTTATAGGGAAAACTAGAATTAAGCATGCTATACCAGACTTAGGAACTTCAATTAATGTCATGCTCTTTTTGTTTATAATGCTTTAAATTTGGGTCTTTTCAAGCAAACAATGGTAGTTTTATAATTAGTAAATAAACTAACACTTATGCCTTGGGTGTTCTTAAGGATGTTTTAGTATTGATAGGCCAAATTTTCTAGAAAATTTTTGTATCTTAAAGAGGAAAAGTGAGACATTTAAGGCTCCTCCCTTAATCATCCTTAGTAGACTTGTTTTAAAAATAGTAGGAACTATGATTAATATTTGAGATAGAATACTAACCATGGAATTTGATTGTGTAATAACCAAGTTTGATATTTCTGAGGTCATACTTGATAATTTTGTGTCTTTTTTTTATCCTTTTAAACTTTTATTGCATGATACTCCTTATTTTGTTATTGTTAATTCTATTAATTTTAATTTTGTTAATTATATTATTTTTCATTTTAATGGTTTCGATCCTATTATTTCTAACTTTTTTCTTCATCCAATCAACTTGAATTTCAGAAGAAAAATAATGCTTTCTTGGTGATCATTTTAATTATTTTGCTAATCTTATTGAATTCATTATGTAAGATTATTATTAGCTTTCAAGGGAGAGTGATTTGAGAACAGAACTTAGAGAAATTATGCTGGATGGTTCCAATTAGCTAAGCACCCTTGCTAAATAGCATGAAAGTTAGTATTTACAAGGCAAAGGAAGTAGTAGCTTTTGATTTAAATCATGGTTAACATGAAAGTGATGCAAAATCTAACTAAAGACGTTGAAGAAAGACACTTTTTGAAAGGCAACCCAAGTTTTTCCACATTTGCTATCTCTTTCACTAACTTTTTTTATTGTATTTATCTTCGATATTCTTTAGCTGATGTACTTTACATTAAGGATAATATATGATTAAGTGTAAGAGGAGAATTTAGGTTTTGATCTTGCTTTTCTTGGTTTTCTTTCTTTCATATCTTTTTTTAAGAAAAAAACATGTTTTAAAAAAAATTTAGTTTCTCTTTGTTTTTAAGTTTGTTTTTAGGTTTTTTAATGATTTTTTAATTATGCAACTACCATGAGTAATATTGAATTAACCTTGATAGTGCATAACATGATTAATTACATTATCCTACTTCTTGAAGATTGATTACAGTGATGATAAAATTTAAATTGATAGATTGATTTTGGTAAATATTCACTCTTGTAAGCTTTTAAGCCTTAATATTGAAAATTATGCTATTCCTTTTTTTCTTTTCTTTCTTGTGTGTAATTTTCATCTATGATTGCATTCTAGAACTTACTTTACTTCTTTTTGATATTATATTTTTCCACATGCATGCATGAATATGATATGGGCACTCTTTGTTTGGAGGCTACTTGGCCAAGTAGCCTCCTTTGCATTTTCCATTGATTAATCCCTTTGTCCCTTAAATAATATTTTTTATTGGATAGCCCAGTTACAAGCATCTGAAGAAAACAAGTGTCTTTGCTTAATTTTAGGGATTAGCAAAGCACTCTTAAGTTTATAAGATAGGTTATTAAGTAAGTGTAGGGATATATTATGGTAGGTGACTTGTTGCAATTAAGTATTTCTTCTTCAAGATGAAAAAAGAAGAAAAAAAAGTAAAAAAGTAGAAAAAGAAAAAGTTAATGAGTGTTTGAATTTAAAAGTGGATGTTGTGTGGAAATTTCAATTATTTATGATATTCTCATATTGTGTTTCAAATGCTTAATTGATCTTTTTAGTTATTTTGCTTCATATCTTGAATTTTCCCCTTCTTTACTTTCCCTAACCTTAGTACAACCTTAAATAAAGTTCTTTTGATTTGTGTTTTACATGTAATTTTTGTGAAATGTAGGTTTTATGATAAACAAACTTATGGTTGTGCATTTTTATGGATTGAATTTGAGTGAATAACCTACAGTAAACACTTAAAAGTTAGACAGTTATTATATCTTGTAGACGTCTACCAATGGCCTAGTTCTTTTAAATGAAATTGTTATATTAATTGATATTTCATTTGTCAATATTGATTAATTCATGATGTATTATATTTCTTGAAAGTTTGATTATCTCCTTACTTTAGGTTTTGCATTTTTGAAATCATTAAATGGTTAGTTTTGGGTTTAGTTTTTAACTTTAAATAAAGTGTGTTTTGCCTAAGAACATGCAAATACTAAATGTAAGGAAATTTGATATACATAATATTTTATACCTATCTATATCTTTTTAGGGATGGCAACAAAGTGAGCCAATAATAGATTAGTGGTATAGTGCCCCGCCCTGCAACTACAATAATCTATCCTATTTTTGTCCTATCCTTGAATATAAAGCAAGTTAGTATCCTATCCCCATGATCCGTAAGGTATCAATGATCTATAAGGAAATTCAAAAAAAATTTAGAAAATTTTAAAAAATTAAAATTTATAAATTTTAAATACATAAATAATTAACATTTAATATTTAATATAATGTAATAATATTAGTTTAAAATCACATATAATTTATCCAATTAATCTTAAATTTAAAAGAAAATAATTAAGATAAATAGTTTTTTAATTATGGAATTACTAAAATGGGTTTAAAGTAATATATGTTTTCAACTATAATATAAAAAATACAAAATAATTTATTATTCAAAGGCACCACGGGTCAAGGTAAAATAATATTATCTTACCTTATGTAATTGTCCCGAGTCAAAAACTTGCCCCATGCCCTGCCTGTGGAGCAAAAATTCACACCAAATCTATAATCCTTGGGACAAAATTTGCAAGGCAAATCTTGAAATCTATTTTTTTGCCATCCCTATATCTTTCTTAAAAACTCTTCCACTCTTGCAAATTCTTCTTCCAAAATAACCTCTAAAAAATCATGTCAAAGAGTATTCAATGAAATGTTTATCATTTTTATATTTTATTACATTAATTTACTTTCTTTTTAAATTTAATATATTGTAATTATTCAATTTTTTCCTCTTTTAAATAAATGAAATTTTTTCTCAATCTACTAACAAACCATATTTAATATTTATCTTTAAAAACTTTTAATTATTAATTTTTTATTCAAATATATTTTGTATTTGTAAGGATTTTATATATTTATATTTTCTAATATTATTATAATTATAATGTTCATTTATCTATATCTTCATTTAAAACTTCTCTACCTACAAATTTCCCTCACAAAATAACCTCAAGAAAATTTCATGTGAGTAAGTATTTAATGGAATATATGTTATTTTTATATTTTATTAGACTAGTTTATTTTCTTTCTAAACTTAATATATTATAATTATTTAATTTTCTATTTTCCTTTGAATAAATAAAAAAATTTTACAATCTACTAGTAATCATATTTAATATTAATGTTAAAAATATTACTAGTGTTTTTTTTTATTCAACTATATTTTTAATGATTATTTTTATATGACTATATTGTAAATTGTTATAATACTTTTGTGTATTCATCTAATATTATTATAATTATAGTTATAATATAATGCTCAGATGAGCATATATTTTATATTTGTTACTATTTTATTTTACTAAAATTAATTTAATTTACAATAAATATATATTTAACTTTCCTATTATAAATATATTTTTAAATATTTTATTTATAATACTATCCTTTTATACTATTAGCTAAATTTAATAATTGTTACAATAAATTTCTCATTATATTTTAAATTATGTTGAACATTGAATTGTTAATTTTATAGTTTCACTAATATTGTTAGTTTATGTTTAAAACACACCAAATTTAAAACCATTTCTTGGTAAAAATATGTGCATTTTCTCAAATTATTATGTTTTATTTAAATTTATTTTATATTCTTAATGGATATGTATATGCCCATATTGTAAATTGTTATAATGTTCATATATAATAAACCACACTTATAAGATTTTTAAGATAAATGTTAAATATAGTTATTAATATATTTTCAAATATGTAAGTTTGATAGGATCAAACATTTGATCTTTTAGACCTTAGTTTTTTATTTGATTTCTAATTTTAGTATCTAACATTAAATTTTCCATAAAATAGAAGATTTTTATAGAAAATTTGACAAAGAAAATTATGTATTTATAAATGTATATATCTTTATATTAATAATTGTAATTTTTTACTACACAAATCATATTAACCTCATAATAATTTTTTGATAATATTTATTTGTAAAACATGAAACATATATATACATGTATGATAATTTTGATTAAAAAATAATCTCATGCATTACACGGGAGCTAAGCTAGTTTTTCCTTATATTTATGTCTTTTAGTATGTCATTACACTTATTTTAATAGGTTTAAGCTTATTTTAGAATAAATCATGAGTTTTGAATTAAATAGAAAATAATGACTAGTTGTAAAATTTTGATATTGTTTCAGATGTTTTGTTGTAACTTGAGCTCTAGACCTTCAATTCAATTGATCTTTATATAGATAGAAAGTTAAGAAGATTCTCTACAACCTTCATGCTTGTGGAAGAGCCAATTCAAACATTTAACAAGTTGAATTTGGCCTTGAAGCAAATGTAATGATGTTATCCTAGTGTAATGGACTTAACATTTCCTTACTATTTGGCTCATAACTCGAGTTCCAAAAGCTAAAATCTTAAAATTTTGATTCACAAAGTTAATTATCCTAAAGTTAATGAAGACTCAAGGTAACATGTTTCTAAGCCTTTAGAGTCAAAGTGATGTCATTTTGAAGGTGAAAATCCAACCCCAACTGGAATGACAAAAATTAGACAATATTGGACCTATTTTATTATTTGGGTCATATAAGCATCCAAATTGTAAAAAGTCTAGTCCATTAGTTACCTAAAAGTTAGCTATATGTATTTATAACCTATTTATGTTAAATTAGAAGGATATATAAGGGGCAAAAATGCATCTTTATTCAGTAATTCAGAGTTTCTTTTCTTAGTGTTTTGAGTTTCCAAGCCATAAATAGCTAAACCCTCTTTTTCTAGTTCAAGGGATTTGATATATTCTTTATAATTGATTTTGAGACCTTATTCTTTATTTTTTATGTTTAATCAATTATCTCCATTCATCAATTTCTTTTATGAACAACTACATAGATAATTTTCTAAAAAGTACGTTTTAGTTAATTATTTGTGTGATTAAATTTTTAAGTAGGTGGTTAGGTTATTCTTATGCTTGTGAATTGATTCAATTAGATGTTATTGTGAAGATGAATTAGAGGGTAGGCTTTGTAATTTATGTGCTTGTGGGTCATTTAGTCTATTTTAGTTGAATTTCTCTTATTTTTACTATATTTTGATTTTGATCAACTTCGATTGGGTCTTAATAATGATTAGGTTTAATTAATTGTCTTTGATTTCTTAATTCGAATCACATTAGAAAGGGAATTCATAATAATTGTGGTCTTTTTGGTTATTTTCATTAACTGGATAATTAATTAAGTAGTATCCATATTTTGTAATTAAAAATAAATTAATAAATTAATATAAAGTTCTTTAAACTGGAATTCTTCTTGTTATGAGTAATCTTGCTTTTTATGTTCTATTTTAAATTCATATATTTTTTCTTGCTATTTAATTATATTTTTCCTATAATGGAAAATTCCTTTTGTTTTGTAACTAAATTGAAAGTAAACTAAAGTCTAATTTTCATAAGTTCAACCTATTTGACCCTTACTACTATTTTGTGAATTCAGATTAATTGTGTTGTGCAGCGAAATGAATTAGTGCTCTAGCTACCTTTATGTTTTTAATGAATTGGGCATTTAAGTTATATCTAAATAAATTTGTAATTACCTTTATAGATGATATCTTGATGCACTTAAAGAGTAAGAAGGAACATGTCCATCATCTTAGAGTACTTTTGCAAACTTTGTGGGAGCACTAATTGTAGCACATAATTTCACAAAGAGTCCAAGTCAATCGAAAAAAGATAAAAGTTGTAGAAAATTAGCCAAGGCCAACCTTAGTTATAGAAATTCAAAGCTTTTTAGGATTAATTGGATATTACCAAAGATTTTTCTAGGATTTTTCCAAAATGTTTGCATCATTGATTGAGTTGACACAAAAAAGGGTGAAGTTTGAATGGTCAAATTGTCATGACTTATTTTAGACCATCTCAATAGGCATAAAGATATAAATTGAACATTTTTACAAGCCTTTCTAAACCATTCTTTTATATAAAGCTAACAATTTTTATATGCATGATGTAGAAGCACATAATCAAAAAAGCTGTCATTTTTATTTTTAAATTATAAATGTTGAAACCCTTTTTCTAAAGTCCAAGTCAAAATAGATGAAGCTTTCTTTTTTTGATCAAGAAGTACCTGAAACATAATGACTTTAAAAAAGCAAAAATACTAGTGAAATGACCTCAAAAATGCCTTTTCATCGAAGAATAGCTGATCCTCTAAATAAACAATTTTTGAAAAAAAAAACACTTTTAGCAAAGGATAAAATTTTAGAGGACTTTTGTAAATACAAATTTGAAAATAGATTAATAAAACTTGTCTAAAATGTTATTTTCTTAAAAATCTCTCAAGAAACCAAAAAGATAATTTTGAAGATAACATTCTAAAAATTTTGTAACATAATTATTTCAAACGCTCAAATGATATCCCAACATAATAAAATAGGACCAAGTTAGAGAAACTCAAAGATCAAATGATCATATTCATAAAATACCTTAAAGATGATATTTTTTTAAATAATCATACTTTAAGGAAACCTTGGGAAAAGATATGCGTTTATCTTTAATTTTAATGAAAACCATCTTTCTTGTATTTCCCTTGATTGAATCATGATTTTATGTAACTATTTACCCATATGTTAGCAAACATACTAGATATAATATCATGATATATGCATATTAACATAATTATATAGTACTATTTACATACAATTTAAAACCATGCCCAACTTTATATATGTACATACACATATATTGATTTTTGCAAAATGATCAAAATATTAATGTATAGAAAACCAAAAACAAAAAATAAAAGAGTTATCAATCATTGTCCAAACTAACTATGCATGGTCTCCTCAACATTGACATCACAGTCATCTAAGACCTTGTCATAACATACTCCACAGTAGAATTCATATGAGGTGAGTGGTTTCATACCTCTTTAGAATGTTAGTGAGTATGAATAAAAAGAAAATAAAGTTGTCATCAATCATTTTTATAGTATAATTGGAACATAAAAAATGGTCTGCATTCCTAAAGTTTAGATTTAAGAGTTAAGTATATCTAGGGAAGGTATTAGTACCCTATAACATCCATTTGAAAAATAGTTATTCATATATTCTAATTCTATTTTTTAAATTAAATTACGATGGTCTTTAATATTATATATGTATTTTTTAAAAAATATGATTTTAATTTTAGTTAATTTGTTAATTTGGTTACCCAATCCATCCAACTTCATGATAAGATTTGAATAAAATAAAATGTATCAATAATGTTAAGTACTATAATGATTGTACTTACAATTAGATTACTTAACTTCGATATGTCATAAGTAGAAGTTTTATTATTTTAGAAAGATTTTTATTTTATTATATTTGAAAATTTTCATTTTAATTTTCAAATATCTTTATTTTATATTTTTAGAAAGATTTTTATTTTATTGTTAATGAAAATTTTTTATTTTATTATTTTTAAAAGATCTTTATTAAAATGGTTGTAATGTAACTTTTAAAGTAATAGGATAAGAAAAAAATATATAAGTAATCTTATTTATTCATTTATTTAAAATATATCAAATCAATAAATTTTAATTTAGAGAATCAAATTTATCCAACTTCATGACTAAATATAAAATGAATAATTATTTGAAAAAATTGAAATCATAATTTCAATATTATTCTATTTTTAAATACCAAATTTATCCAATTTTATAGCTAAATCTAAATGAAGGGTTGTTTAGAAAATTTGAAATTTTAATTTTAATATTATTTCATAATTTTAAAGTATTAAATTTATCCAATTTTATGACTAAATTTGAATATAGAATTATTTCAAAAAATAAAATTATAATTTTAATATTATTTTCTAATTTCTAAAGTATCAAATTTATCTAAATTCATCTAACTTCATAGGCAAATCTGAATAAAGAATTTATTCAAAAAAATTAAAATTACAATTTTAATATTATTTCACAATTTTAAAATATTAGATTTGTCCAATTTCATAGTCAAGTCTGAATAAAGAAATTATTTAAGAAAATTAAAATCATAATTTTAATTTTATTTTATAATTTTTAAAGTATCAAATTTGACTAACTTCATAATCAAATTTGAATAAAAAATTATTCAAAAAAATTAAAATTATATTTATTGTACTTGCAAATAATTTTAATGTTATTCTATTATCACAAAAATGTATAACATACTTTTTAAATAATAAATACATAATATAAATTATTAGTGTATGTATAATTTCAATAGAGTAAATTAAAATACATCACATGAAAAAAATGATGAATATAAAATAATTTTTATATGCAATAATATTAAGATTTTTTATCTTTATCAACTTATTCGATTTAACTTTAAAAATATCTTTTACATTAAGATATTAAAATAAATTGAATTGCCAAATTATCTTAATTTATTATATCGTAGGAATTGCACAAAATAATACCTTAACATCACATATTAAACAAAACATGAAGTTCTTTTAGCAAAAATAACAAATAATAAAATAATAATAATAGAAAGTGGGTGAAAGTAGGATGAGAAAAAAAATGAGTGAGTAGTTTCAATGACTAACTCATGCTTTTGGAGAAAAGTGGCACTACTTCCAACTTGTGGGATCCAGTATTTTCATTATTTGAGATTCTTCTGAGGTGTTTAGTAGAAGCTCGCTAGTAGTAAGCTTGTGTTAGAATGGTGATGAAGTCAAGAAAGATAGCAAGCTTTGCTGCTGTGTTTAACACTACACAATAGAAGCTAGCTACGAACAAAAAAAGCAATAATAATGTAGCAATAGCTATTCCCTGGGTAGCCAAACATGTCACAGAGCTAAAAAGGAAAGTGAGAAAAAGTTACTGAGAAGAAGATGAAGAAAAGAAAGAGAAGATAGAGGAACTTTCCTTTGGTCTCTGAAGTTACTAGTATCTCTCCATTAAGCAGTAATGATTGGTTAAGTCATAAAAAGTTTGGAGTGGGAGATGATAGCTGAAAGATTATTGCAATAGCAAGCAACAACTAAAGATGTAGAAGCAATGGTGGTAGGAAGAGAAATAAAAAGAGAATGCGACGAAGTTTAAGGTAAAAGGGAGAGAAGGGTAAGTGAATGGCACTTTATGAGTGAGTTAGGTAACGACAATGTAAGCATGCAAAAATGTTTAGCAAAGTGCTTAAGTTCAAGAAAAGAACTTAGAGGTTTGCTAAAGTAAACTTCCACATTTGAGTGACTTTATAAGGCTTGCTAGTTTTCTAAAAAATTAGAGGAAGAAAGATTATGTTTGCTATGTTGCAAGGTTAGTAAGTTATAAGTAGAGAACACACAAATTAACCTATTAGATGAGTTAAAAAATACAACACTTATCCATTTACACTTAGCCTCCAGCTTTCTAAGCCATGCTCTAGGAATCAAGGATGAAGGAAAAATATCACAAGTAGGACATTTGAAAACCAAGAAAGAGAAAGAAATGCATCAGAGATGGAAAGAGCTCTAACAAAAGAGAAAAGTGACCCCCGAAAGAACTTATAGGAATCCTTCAATAATACCTTCCTATTTTTCATGAGCGAGAGGTGAGAATTCTATGATGGAATTGATGGAGAAATAGACTCCATGGGTAATGTTAGGTGAAGGTTAGTCTTTTTATAATTGAGGTTGCAGTTGTCCTTGTTGAAAAAAAGGAAAATAAGAATCATGCAATTGGTTATAGCTTCCTTTTTTTTAATTTATATATTTTAAATTTTTTATTTTAATTATATTATTATTTAAATAAAATTAGGTGTCAACAACTCTCTTTTTTTACTCATCCTTCTAGATTAAGAGATGAGTATAAGTATTGACACATAATCCATAAGAATAACTTAGTTGTGAAATGTTAGTCATCTAGAATACAAACTTAGTTTCCCTTGATAAAGCTTGAATTAATAGCAAGAAAATGGGTAACTTGGATTGCCACAGGTTTGACCTAGTTTTACTAGGTTTGATTTAACAGCAACAAAGAAAAAAGTATGCATGCCATATAAGCATGTCACTAGCATAGCACCAGTGATAAAGACTACTGTAGAGTATCTTCATATAGATTTATTGCAAAAATTGTACATATAAGTTTAGGTAAATAATAATTACAAAAAAAATTATCTTCCAAGTAACTTTCAAAAGGAACAACAAATCATCCCCTATTGATCAAATCCTAACCATGGGTAATTATCATGCTACCATAGATCACAAATCATTGCACATGCTAGAGTTATAGCATAAACTACAATAGCTAAAACATATAATTTTCACATTTAGCATTTATTTTTTAAAATTTTGCAAGATCGACAAGCCTTCAAATTGTTATAGTATTTTTGTTATGGCATGAAGCAACATAATGGTGATCCGAAGCAAGATAGAAGAAGATAAAGATGGCAAAGATACAGAGCCGAAGGGACTAAGGTTAAGAACTAGGTGATGAAGATTGAGTAAGGAAGGCTAGAATAAAGATACGAAGGTTAGTAAGAAAAAGAAGCAAAGATATTAGGATAATAGAGATTGAGTAAGGATGAAAACATAGTACTATGGAAGCCTATCAGAAAAAGAAGTAGAGCAATTAGGTGGTAGAGATTGAGAGAAGATAAGGCAATATGGTTAAAGAGGCACTAGTAAAATAGATAAAAAAAAGAATGAATAGGGAGAGAAAGAGAGAGAGATAGTGCCAAAAAAAGGATATTTTTCTAAATATATAGGATGATATGAAAAAAACAAAAGAGGACTAAGTATAATTTAACCCTACCGACACTAAGATAGGGTAAAAAACCCATTTTTCACAAATTCAACATGACTTAATTGGGTTTAAAAGAAAATTCAAATTAACATAGTCTCGACGCAACTTAACAATTGAATTGAGACAAGTTTGACCTAACTTGATTGGTATAAATTAAATAACCTAGATTGAGATTGGTTTAACCTAGCTTAACTGCATTTAATTTAATAATAAAAATGAAATAAGCTAAATTAACACAAACCAATCCTAGCTTGGGTGGGTTTGGTATGAATGGCTTGACTTGACACAGGCTTGACTTAACATGAATAGGTCGATTTGATAATGAAAAAGCAATAACATGGATTGACATAGGTTTAGCTCAACTCGATTAAGTTTAATTTAAGAAAAATGACCTAGATTGACACAAGCTCAACTTAACTTAATGGAGTTAAATTTAACAAAATGACATGGATTAGGCTTAACCTAGCTTGATTGAGTTTGAGTTAACAAAGTAAATAATTTGGATAAGTATAGGGTTGACTCAGCTTAGTTAAATTTGATTTGATAATGAATAAAAAAATGACCTGAATTAACATAAGCTTAACTCAACTTGATTGGATTCAATTTAACAATAAAAAGGTAAATAACCTAAATTAACACAGACTTGACTTAACTTGATTAAGTTTAATTTAATGGTAAAAAGGAAAATGATCTGGATTAAAATAAGTGCAACTTAACTTGATTGAGTTTGATTTAATGATAAAAAGGAAAATGATCAAGATTAACATAAGCTAGACTTAAGTTAAAATAAGTTCAATTTAACAATAAAAACAAAAATAACTTAGATTGACACAAGCTTAACCTAACTTGATTAAGTTCAATTTAACAATGAAAAGGAAAATGACTTGGATTGATATAAGCTCAACTTAACTTCATTGAGTTCGATTTAATAATGAAAAGTATAATGACTGGATTGACATAGGCTTAACTTAATAGATTTAATGATAAAAATACTGGCTTGACTTAACTTGTTTGAGTTTAATTTAACAAAAAAAGTAACTAACCTGGATTGACATAAGTTTAACTCCATTTGATCTAGTTCGATTTAACAAAAAAGTAAATGACTTAGATTTACACATGCTCGACTCAACTTGATTGTGTTCAATTTAATAAAAAATAATAATTGACTTAGATTAACACAGACTCAACCTAACTTGATTGTATTCAATTTAATAAAAAAAAGTAATTAAC
The DNA here is from genome assembly GCA_020226215.1 of Sindora glabra. Lineage (NCBI taxonomy): Eukaryota > Viridiplantae > Streptophyta > Magnoliopsida > Fabales > Fabaceae > Sindora > Sindora glabra. The sequence goes on from CM035225.1 coordinate 34,038,902, forward strand.
CTAAATTAACAGAAGCCTAAATCGATTTGATCAAGTTTAATTTAAATATAAAGTAAATGACTTAGATTTAAGCTTGACTCAACTTGATCGAGTTCGATTTAATGAAAAAGTAAATGACCTAAATTAACGTAACTTAACTTAGCTTGATCAGGTTTGATTTAATGAGAAAATAAAATAACCTAAATTAATACAAGCTCGACCCAACTTTATTGATTTCAATTAATAATGAAAAAGTAAATAACCTGGATTGATATAGACTCGACTCGATTTGTTTAAGTTCAATTTAACAATACAAAGGAAAATGACATGGATTGACATAAGCTTGACTTAACTTAATTGAATTCAATTTAAGAAAAATGACTTACATTGACATAGGCTCAACTTAATTTGATTGAATTCAATTTAACAAAAAAGTAAATAACTTGGATTAACATAGGCTCAACTTGACTTGATCGAGTTTAATTTAACAAAAAAGGAAAATGACTTGGATTGATATAGGCTCAATTCAACTTAATCAAGTTTAATTTAATGAAAAAGTAAATAACCTAAATTGAAACAAGGTTGAATCAACTTGATCAAGTTTAATTTAATGGAAAAGTAAATGACTTAAATTAACACAGACTTAACTCAATTTGATTAAGTTTGATTTAATGAAAAAGTAAATGACTTGGATTGATATGAGATTGACTTAACTTAATCGAGTTCAAATTAACAATTAAAAAAATGATTTAGATTGACACAAGCTTAACCTAACCTGATTAAGATGAATTTAACAAAGTAAATAACCTAGATGGATGTAGGTTTGACTCAACTTGATTAAGTTTAATTTAACGATGAAGAGAAAATAACCTAAATTGACCAAGTTTGATTTAAAAGGATAAATTATGTAAACATGACTTGATACTAAAATGTGATACATGTAATAATAATTTGGTTATCTCTTAAAAGAGTTCCTTACTTCATCTTTTTAAGGCTTTCTCCTAAGAAAATTATATTTAGAGAGTACTAAATTTTTCCATTTCCTATTATACCTATTTCCTCTTTGTTTAGTTTAAATCTTCCATTAACATTGGCTTTTATTTTCTATCTAGTAGAATCGAAACAATGTCAATGCTTAGTTCAACTATATATGCATTATTGATTACATTTAGACAATTTTGGATGGGCAAAACATCTTATAACATTGTAATGCACACTTACCATATGAAGATGCATGGAATTTAAATAAAGAAAAGGGAAAAAGACATAATAATGAATATTATTATTGTAATAAAGGCTAAGAATGAAGAATTTTTTAGCATAGACGGTAACAAATATCACTTGCAATAGGGTCTATAAAAGGTTCTAACTTTTTGATAATGTGTTTTAGAATAATAATATCAATTACCCTATACATAATTCAATGATCATAAATTATGAAACCAACCATAATGAACCTCGTCAGAGAAAGCCTTCTTCATAACATATGGTCCTTTTAGTATATGTTCTTATCAATCCATTTTGATAGAGTTAGCCATGACATAATGTAGATAATTTTTCTTTTGATAAGATTCAATTGATCATAGCAAGCTTGAATCCATTTGGCCTATCTTGATAACTTGACCTAAATGAGCCGAATTTTATAAAATATGAATAATTCAACTTGATTGAGCTTTAAGAAAGCCTTAAAAGTTAAGAATGAGGCAATTAAACAATGGAAATTGGTTTCATAAAACTTTTCCACACTTAGTTTTGCACGTCTTGGGCTGACATAAAATTTAAAACTCTAATTTTTCACTAGAGTAAAAAATGCAAAGTTAGAAGCAAGAAAATCATTACGATGTAAAAAGATCATAGCATTCATAAATCAACAATACTTGTCATCTAGAATCAAATAGTATGGAAACTTTATTTAAGAAAGAAAGAAAAAGCTAAATTAACAGTATATACTTTCAATCCTTTAAGTGTGTAAGGATAAATGTCTCACTCAAACTCAACTTATTAAGAATTGCACTACCATAGGCTTGCTTAGATTCTTAATCTCCACTACCTAATTCACATTCACAAAGTAAATCAAAAGGTTTTATTAAGGGTTGTAATGAGGTCAAAGTAAAAGGAAGGTAAGAACATGGAATGAAAAGGTATCAACCAAAGAGATTGAAAGGTATTGATGGGTGAATCTAAATAGCAAGTGACTAGGAAGACATATAATCAAAATTGCAATTACTTTAACGATATATCATTCTCTCATATTTTTCTTCTTATGTTTCTTGTTCTCCTTTCTCTTTTTTTTAATAAACTATTCCTTTTTAATAAGCACTTAATATACTTCCATAATTATTTAAGAACTCATCCTCTTGTTGATTTAATACTCTCCTAGCCTCTAAAGTTATATAAGACATTGTATTTATTTATTATTTTTTTCACTTTAAACTTGTAATGAGGAAAGGTAAATTAGGCACAAAATGACTAATCAATGAAAATATGAATGTTAGCTATTTAGGTACAAGTGGTTGATAAGTAAGATTTTATCTATATTATTTCCTTCTATTTTATGTCTCTTCACAGAATTGGCCTTGTTTTAAAATCTGGGATTAATTTTACAATATTCTAAAGTTATTCAGTTAATGTTGAATTTTAACATTATTTCTATTTTTTTCAGCTATATCTTAGGCTTTAATTGTTAGATTAGGGTGATATTTATACCATTGAAAAGTTTAAAGAAATATCTACAATTTTGATGTTTTAGCCTTCTTTAAGCCTTTATTTGGTTAAGAAGCTAAGGTCCTATTTTTATCCTAACTGAGCTGACTTTGATTTTTAAGCCATATATGGAATTACAAATGTCCAATTAATGTGAAACCAGTGCTAAAATCTCCAGAAGGCCAAAATCTATAATTTCATGTTTATGATTTACCCAAATTACATTATTTTAATAGTCTTATACTAGTTAGCAGTCAAACCTGCAGGAATTCACTACTATAAATCTTAGAGTTAATTACTTTGTAAAAATAAGTTTTAGACTTCTAAAAATTAGGAAAGCCTTATTCTTTTAATCCTAAAAGGCATAGAATTCAAGTCCAATGGGATTTTTGTTTAATTAGGTCAGATAAAAGAAAAGAACTCATTAGACACAATAGACTAGATAGCATCTAGCAAATAGTTTTTCTCTTCTTAATCTAGCTCTTATGTTCTATAGCCATGGAAGGCTAATTTCAAAGTTGATTAAAGGAGTTTAAGGCTCTCCTTTATTGATTATGAGATTATTATTTATAATGTTAACTTTATTTAATTAATTGTCCTCTTTCCCTAATTACTTGTGGTAATTTCTTGAAATTGCATTTGTTAGATGTTGATTTGGTATAATTGGTATTCATTTTTGTGATTTCCCTTTTACTCTTTTAACATTGAATTGTGATTATTTAATCATGATTTTACATATAAAGGCAAAGGGTTGAGGGATTAATTTGGAAGTTTCTAATTTAATTTCTTAATTCAATTGAATTCTATCATTAAATCAATCTTAATCTAGCTTAGGAATTATAGTGATTGCTTAATTTAGATAATCTTAATTAATTATATCTTATATGGTTATCTAGCATAGAATTCATGAATTATTGCAAGGATTCCAAGTAATTCAAGGTTGAAAGATTAATTAGAAAAGTCAAATCTCAAATGATCCATGATTAATCCAAATTAAAGCTCTCAATTCCTTGAATTGATTATTTTATTACATTGATTTTCTTTCTTACTGTTTATTTTGAATTTTACTTTGTTTAATATATTCAATTTAATTTCAATTCATAAACCCTGCCTAATTCTATGTTTTATATAATTCTACATATTGTATTCTGTACTACTATCTGTATTCATGTTGTATTCTATTTTGCATCTATTTCTTTTGCTTCTTCTATTTCTAGTGCATAATAAATCAAACAATTATGTAAACATTATTTGTGAGTCAATTTAGAGAAGATAATTCAAAGGATTACTAAGGGTATAACCTGATTTGCTTTACTATACTATATTATTTTATGGAAACTAGTGATAAACTAATTTTAGTGCATTGCAATGTGCAATGTGTAGATTAAATTTTTTTGCGCCATTGAATTAACCTTTTCCTATATATTACTAACTATGTATTGCACAATTATTTAAGCAAACTAGTCAGTAATTGCATTTGTTAGTGTGTTAATTGTATTTTACAATAGCTATAATTTTTGCGCATTTTCTTGCAATCCTTTACATTCTTTGATTTTTGCATATTTCTCCACTTTAATTTATCATATTTTACTTCATTTCACATTTAGACAAAGGTTTTTGGCTTAAAGAAACTAGTTTTACATAGTTTTGCACCTTATACTCCTTGGAACCGTACCTAAGTCTCACTAACTCTGGTTAAGCTGAAATTTTTTCTAGTGATAAATTTGATTTTAACCATCAAAAGTCACTACCTATTCTTATGAAGTTTGGTGTTTTTGGCCTAATTCCACTATTCTAACCATTTTTTTAATTTTTTTAAATTTTTATTACATTTTTAGGTTTTGCATGGCTATAACTTTCATTCTGTGGTGGTCCTATAATTTTAAAAAATGTATAGATAGATTAATTAGATGTGTTTAGAGTGATTTTCATAATCATTGCCAATTTGGTGTTTCTGTGTTCCTATAGTCTACCTAGTATAATATAGTGTAGTGGTAGTGTATGATAAGGAAAAATGCTAGTAAATTTCTTGAGTTTGATTTTTGAAATTGACAGAACTTTTTATTTTCCTTGTAAGAGTAAAAATAGAAATAGTTCTAGTATTCTTACCCCTATTTCAAACCTCTTGATTACTCAAAAAACATGCAAATAATAATAGAATATTATAGGAATTGACTACCCCTGGTGTTACCTACTAACCATTAAGCATCCAATATCTTGAATTAGATGCTAATTTTGAATTGAAATCTAGTTTAATACACTTGCTTCCAGGGTTTCATGGACTTACAAGTGAGAATCCTCACAAGCATTTAAAATAATTTTATATGATATGTTTAACAATGAAACCTCAAGGCATTTCAAAAAATCACATCAAGTTAAGGGCTTTTCCTTTTTCATTAGCTAATGCTACTAAAGATTGATTATATTATCTACAACCTGGATTTGTAATGTGCTAGAATAACATGAAATAGCTATTTCTTGAAAAATTTTCTCTCCTTCTAGAGCTGTTGCAATAAGGAAAAAGATATGTGGTATTAAGCAACTAAGTGGTGAAAGATCATTTGAGTATTAAGAGAGATTCAAAAAGTTGTGTGCTAGCTACCTAAATCATTAGATTAATGAGTAGCTCCTAATCCAATATTTCTATGAAGGACTTCTTCTTATTGATAGAAGTATTATAGATACAACAAGTAGTAGTGCGTAAGTGGAAAAAACTTCTATAGCAGCTAAAGATTTAATAGGAAATATAGTAGCTAATTCCTAATAGTTTGGAACTAGAATTATGGTTACAACAGGAGGCATGAATGAAATAAATTTCCCCAATTCAAACTAGCAAAGATTGGAAAATAGGATAAATGGATTGGCCTCCCTTGTTAGGTAAATGGGATAAATTTCCCCTTTCCTTGTTAGAGTTTGTGCCATATGTTCTTACATAACTTATCCTACTGATTATTGTCCTACACTGCAAGATAAAGAATATCAGCCCCCTCAAGCTTATGTAGCAACCATTTTCCTTAGTAGACCATAATACTAGCAATAACATACTCAATATCAACACCGGCAACAATAACCAAAACAATATTTACTAGTAGTAGAATCAATATCCTAATTAAAGAGATAACCAAAATTTTAAATATGGTAGCAATCCTAGGCAATTTCAGCATTCTCCTCTTACCTATAACAAAATGTTGCCTAATCCCATCTATAAAATAAAAGAAAATTCTTTATCCTCTTAACCATTTTTTAAAGAGTTAATCGAGCAATCACAGCCAATAACTTATAGGTCTAGCAGAGAACAAAGGTCACCATTACAATTTTACAAACATAAATTAGCCAATTAACTTCTACATTACATGAACTTAAAGCATAAGGTTCCAGCCAACCTTCTTTAAGCAATACAAGAAATAAATAAGTCATGAATGCCACTATGCTTAGGTGTGGTGAGCAAAGGGATGAGCCTTCATTATAAAAACTAGAATCAAGCCATACATTAGAACCAAATGAACCAAAAAGCAATAAACTAGCAAGAAAGCATCAAGAATTAAGCAATCATCTAAAAGCAAGCATTTAACCAGAAAAGAAAAACTAGAAGCAACCAAAACAAGAAACAAAGTATGGTGACATTGTGGAAAACCCTTTGCTTTTAGTCCCACCTTTTATTGATTTTCCTTATCCCCTCCCTTTTTTGAAAAGAAGAATTTTTTAACAAAATAAAATTAAAGATGAAATCTAGATTTTGCAATCCCTTCGAAATGTAAAAGTTAAAATAGTTTTGCTAGATTTAATTAAACAAATTCCAAGATACGCTAACTTCCTAAAAAATTTGTGCATTAATAAAAGAAAATTAAAGGATAATGAGAAAGTAAGTATAGGATCAAATGTGTATGCAATCATCGAAAGAAAATTACTAAGAAAATGTAAAGATTCAAGCATATTTATCATTCTATGTGTTATAAACAAAACTAGAATTAAGCATGCCATATTAGACTTAGGAGCATTAGCTAATGTCATGCCTTTTTCTTTTTTTAATACTTTGAATTTTGGAGCTTTAAAAGAAACAAGGGTAATTATTCAATTAGCAAATAAATCTAAGATTTACCCATTAGATATTGTTAAGGACATTTTAGTGCAAGTTGATGGGCTCATTTTTCTAGTAGATTTCTACATTTTGAATATGGAAAATGAGACATCCGATGTTCTTCTACTAATCATTCTTGGCTAGCTTTTTTTCAAGATAACAAAAATCATGATTAATGTTCCAGATGAAATATTAACCATGGAATTTAATGGTGTTGTAGCCAAGTTTAATATTTCTAAAGATATACATGATAATTACATATCTTTTCTTAGCATTTTGGAGCCTTTAATGTATGATGTTTTCATTTTAATTTTTTTAGTTTTGGTATCTCTAATTTTGCTATTTTTGTTTCTTTTGTTTCTAATTCTAATGTTTCAATTTTTTATTTTGCTAGTTCTGCATTTATTCATTCAAATTTCCATGTTGATAATATTCATGATGATATACTTGCTGAATTTGTAGAACTTTCTAAATTTGTAGATTCTATGGATGGTAATGAATGCACTTATAAAGATAATGATATTAAATATGATATATTTGCTGAAATTTTTGCATTTATAAATGATGAAAATAGTATTATTTTAAAAATTATAGAAAAATATGATGAGGATGGAGACATTCTATGCTTAAAAGTAAAAGAGTTCTTTCATATTGATCCTCTTACTTATTTTATTAACTATGTTAAATTTATTTTACAGAATGATTTTGAATACTCAAGGAAGAGTAATTTAAGAATAGCACTTGAAGAATTTATGGTGAATGATTCCAATTTGCAAATAACCTCTTTGATGATAGATGAAGTAAAGATTAGAAATTTGGAAGTAATAGAAGTAGTGAATCATCAAATAGATCCTAGTTAAAGAAATTGAATCTAGCCAAAGATGTTAAAGAAAGCCATTTCTTAGGAGGCAACCTAAGTTAATTGAGATTTGTTTTCTCCTACCCTTCTTTTTTATTTTTTTTGTATCTCTTAATGATCTTTCTTGATGATGTTAATATGTTTATATTGAGGACAATGTAAAATCTAAGTGCAGGAGGGAGACTTTAAGTTTATACTTTGTGTTTTCATTTAATGTTTTCAAAAAATAAAAAATAAAATAATGTTTTTTTAAATTGTACTTTTCACTTTTTTTAAGCCATTTTAATTGCTTTCCATTTATAGAGATCCTATATTTTCATGAGTAGGATTAAATTGAAGTTAGATAGGATTTATAACATAATTGAATGAATAATTTTACTTCTTAAAATCGATTGATATAGTGATAGATTTTGAATTGGTTAATTAAACTTGGTAACATAATTTGCCTTGTGAGATTTTGAGCTTTATATTCAAAATTCATGCTATTCTCTTTTTTTCTTATGGGATGTTCTTTCATGATTTATTTCTCTAGAACTTGCTTTAATTATTTTTATGATTATATTTTGCATATGCATGTATAAAAATGATAAAAGCATTCTTTTTTTATTTAAGCTAGAGCCATAAAACCAATCTTAAGTTTTTTTTATCTTTGTTAAGCCCCTTAAACTTTAATTATCCTTTTCTTTGTTAGTTAACCTATGAGCATATTTTTCCAATAAAAAATAAATATCTTTACCTATCCTTCAAGTTAGTAGAGCATTTGAATTTTTATAAGATAGGCAAGTTTGTGTGCTATGAAAAATCATTAACTTTAAGTTGAAAGGTTGGTTAAAAAAAAAAGAAAAATACAAAAAAATTAAAAAGAAAGAAAGAAAAATGAAAAAAAAGAATAAAGCAAAAAAAACGAATTGAATTGAAAAGAAAAAGAAAAATAAAGAAATTAATAAATGTTTGAATTCAAATTTGGATTGTTGTGTTAAGTTATAATTGTTTATAATTTATTCATATATTTTTTATTTAAGTACTTTATTGATTTATATGGTTTCTAACTTTTTATATCCTTATTTTTTCGTTTCTTTTTCCCTAGTCACATTATAACCTTGAATAAAGTCTTTTTTATTTGTGTTGTGTATGTGATTTGAGTAATAGAGATTAGATGATTATCAAGCTTATGGTAAGGCAATTTCATGGAAAGAACTTGAGTAAATCATTTTACCCTAAACACTTCAGATTTAGAGAGTGAATCATGTAAGAATTTATTATGTTATTCCACTCTTTTTGAATGAATTTGTTACGTTAGTTAGTTTCAAGTGTGTCAAGACATTTCTTCATGATGTATTATGTTTCTTACTGACCTTTATTTCTCTCTTACTTGTGGATTTGTGATTTTGAATTTTTTGGAAAGTAAATTCTTTAGTTTCTTAGTTTTAAATAAAATTATATCTTATCCAAGGACTACGAGAGCTAAATGTGGGAAAATTTAATAAACAAAATTTTATCTACATTATTTTCTTCTATTTCATGTCTCTTAGCTTGTTATATTTGCTAAATTTCATAGAATTAGCCTTGTTTTATAGTTTAAGGTTAGTTTTACAATATTATGAATTTATTCAGTTAATGCTAGATTTTAACATTATTTTTATTTTTCAATTATATCTTAGGCTTTGGATGTTAAATAGGGATGATTTTTAACCACTAGAAAGTTTAAAGAAATGTCTACAATTTTGGTACTTTGATCAAAGCCTAATTCAAATTCCTTTAAACTTTTATTTGGACAAGAAGCTGAAGTCTTGTTTTTATTTTAATTAAGCTAGCTTTGATTTTTAAGCTATATATGGAGTTACAGATGTCTAATTAATGTGAAACTAACACCTAAATCTCCATAAGACCTAACTCTACAATTTTTGTATTTATGGTTTACCTAAATTACATTGTTTTAGCGGTTTGATACTAGTTGGAAGTCAAGCTTGTGAGAATTTATTACAATAACTCTTAGAGTTATTTGCTTTGTAAAAATAGGTTTAGGTTACTAAAAATTAGGAAGGCCTTATTCTTGTAATCCTAAAAGGTATACAATTCAGGTTCAATAGGATTTTAGGTTAGTTAGGTCAGATAAAAGGAGATAACTTATTAGACATAACAAACTAGATAACATTTAGTAAATAGTTTTTCTCTTCTTCTTCTTCTTCTATATTCTCTAGTCATGGAAGGCTAATTTCAAAGTTAATTCATCTACTGGATAATGAGATTATGATTTGTAATGTTGACTTTCTCTAATTAATTTTCCTCTTTCCCTAATTACTTATACTAATTTTTTGAAATTGCATGTGTTGGATATTGATTTGATATAATTGATATTCATCCTTATTATTTCTAACTTTTGCCTATTTTAATGTTGAATTATGATTGGTTAATCATGCTTTTACACATAAGGATAAAAGGTTAAGTGATTAATTTAGAGGTTTTTTATTTAATTTCTTAATTCAACTAAATTCTATCATTAAATTAATTTTGATCTAACTTAGGGATTATAACAGTTACTTAATTCAATTAATTTTAATTGATTAAATCCTAGATTGTTATCTAGTATATAATTCATGAATTATTACAAGAGTTCTGGATAATTTAAGGTTGAAAGATTAATTAAAAAAGTCAAATCTCAAATAATTTATGATTAATCCAAACTAAAGCTATCAATTCCTTGAATTAATTATTTTATTACATTGGTTTTCTTCCTTACTATTTATTTTTTATTTTGCTTTGTTTAATATATTCAATTTAATCTTAATTCATAAACCCCTCAATTCTATATTTTGTATAATTTTGCATACTACATTTTGCATTACTATCTACATTTATATTACATTCTATTTTGCATTTGTTTCTTTAATTTCTAATGCATAATGAAGCAAATAATTGTGTATAAATTATTAGTAAGTCAATTTAGATAAGGTAACTCAAGGGATCAAGAGGGGTATGACCTAGTTTGCTTTACTATACTACATTATTTTAAGCAAACTAGTAAGAAACTAATTTTGGTGCATTGTGACATACAGATCAGTGGTTCATTTAAAGAAAAATGCCTTAATCATATTTGTGCTTGCATGTAAAAATGTAATTTGAACAAGAACCAAAGCAAGTTCTGGAGTAACAACATAATAGGTGAATCTCCCACACAAGAACAATAGTCATAATTAATTAAACAGGCTTAAGGTCTCATGGCTAAGGGTTGTTAAACTTGATTTTTTTCAATTTAAAGTTTATTGTCAAACTTATCATTTCTAAGAAGTAAGATAATTGTTTAATCATGCTATAAAAACTCCAAACTTAATTAATTCATGCTCAAGACTCATATAGTTCTTAAAGAAATAAAAAGTACTTAAATAAGCAAGAAAACCTAGAATACTTAAAATGGATTTTTAATTAAAAAAATACCTTTTCTTTTTTTTTTTGAAATAAGGATGATTATGAAAAAAAATACTACTAATGGAATGCATATCAAAAGTTAAGAGTAACTTTTTACTTAGCTATCATTTACACACATAATGAGTCTGATGGTTTTACTAATATTTTTTTTGAAATGAGGATAGATCATGAAGAAAAACATATTACTAATGGGATGCATATCAAGAGTTAAAAATAACTCTTTACTTATCCATCCTTCACATATAATAAAATTGATGGTTTTATTGATAATTTTTTTCCTCCTCCTAATCTAATTTACATAATATCCCTAATGTATTTCATGGATGAGCAAATGTATCAAAAAGAAAAATAGAAACATAATAATGAAAATAGAAAGGGAAAAAATTAGGAGAAAAACTATGAGAGTATAAAAAGTTACAACTAGAGAGTGGTATTTGGTTTTTTGCTTCTTACTACTATCCTAGGTTCGCCAATTTACTTGTTTCATTAATGAATTGGGTTCAAGTACACAAATTTGCAATTAGTCAATTAGTTAGTCAATAATTAGGTCAGATATTATGGTACAACAAGTCGCTTATGAAATAAACTTCTATTCCATAACTTGATTTAAGAAAGATAATAGCCTTAATGGTTTTTTATGAAATTTTAGTTTGGCTTAATATGTAATGCTAGAAATCCCTTCCAACATTTCTAGATCACTGAGCAATGCGATAAAGGCTTCCACATTATAAAGCATGTATCCCAAATGCTTATACAAGCTCAAAACCTTTAACTTAATTCCTAAGGAATAGTTAGTAATAATCTTATTATTTAAATCCTTCAAAATGATGCTTAAAACTTTGGTCCTTCAAATGATTGCAATTGTTGCCATATATCCCCTTAAGCCTTGGATTCCTTCTACACATACAAGGTTAATATTTTTGGTAGCTAACACCTTACTAAGCTCATTTGCTTCTTTCACAAATTCATTATTAGCTCAAATCAACTAAAAATGTAGATTAACTTAAATTTGCATATTTATAGTTTTTCCCTTTTTCTTCTAGCTTAAAATGTGCCATATGTGAGTTGATAAGTGTAAATATGCATATTTATATGAGAAAAATTAATGAAAAAAAGATCATAAAAATCAACAATTGTCGGAGAAGTTTGAATTTGAAGAATTAGGCATAGCAATTTTGGAAAATGGTGGAAAGTGTACAACAAAAGTAAAAAAAATCATATGAATTAACTATTAATTTAAATTTAAAGAGGAAACACATTAAAAGTAGATGTCAAGTGTAGTAATTTAAAAAAAAATAACATGAAAAAAGTGAAAACAATTATGTAGAAAAGTCAAAAAGTGATTGAAAAGTTAAAAAGAAAATATATGTGCATGAACATGAACAATAGTTGTGATTTTGGCCCACATCTTCCTCTAGTTTTACATTCGATAACAACTTAAATGCCTTTTATAAGTTAAGGATTTACTTTCTATCTAATTTTTTTATAAACCGGTAAACAGGATATTTTAATGTTAAATTCCTAAGACTGTGATGCTCCTTTTCTTTCTTAAATAAATCTATTAATGCAAGAAGCACACTATAAACTTATCTACTAGAACGTGTCTCAAGATTCTAAAGGATATCATTTAATGACATTTTACTCAATCCATCCTTTATGAACTAAATTTTGTCTTCCAAGTTTTGGGAAAACATTTTGGTGCTCTTGCAACGTATATTACATATCTACCTTCCATAGTTATGGTAGTCTCTCATTCTTTTAGCTCTATGCTTCTTAGCATAAGAATTTCTTCTTATTCCCATCATAAGTTTAACAAGTGAATTATGACACTCACTTGCTAAATATGCCTTATCTTCAATGATCCTACACATATCCTCACAAAGGTCTAGGCACATGAGTACCTTCATTCTTTCAAGTCAACATATATAAGTTTTCTTAAGCAAATCTTGGGGAAAAGTAAGGAACTTGATTCTAAGCTTTGTCAGGGTTTCCTTCATATCTTTTATAATCCTTACTTGGAAGCAAATTGAATATGGATAAAAGTAAGGTATCTCCTTTAAGATGAGTTATTTTGATAAGTGAATGCATGAATATTTATAACAAAGTGATATTGCTAGAAGTCATTCATTCCACTAAAAAAATAACTTCGTGGCTTCCTTCTAACAACTCAAAATCATAGGCTTTAAGTTTTTTTTAATACATAGTACTACTTCTTGAAGCTCACAATCAATTTTCAATGAATTCAAATGATATAAACAACCTTTACTGATATCTACATATTATGAAATGATAAATGCAAGATTCCAAGGAACAAAAATAACAATCACATTTAATTAAGCAAGAATAAAACATAAGATAAGCCATTCAAGTTTAATTTTTAAAATGAAAGTAAGCCACCTACTTTAACCAATATATAGCTTAATCATCATTTTTGGGTAAGCTTGCATGGCTTAGATAAAAGATTAGTCATAAAAGAGTTCCTTCATGTGTTTTACAAGGATTTTTCCTTAACTTGAAATTTCCTCTCATAGGATAGACTTTTCTCAAAGACGACGGTTTTAAATTTCCTTACTTGTGCCTGATTTAGGTTTTATAACATGTAATTAATAAAAAGTTCCTAAATTATCCTCACTTTCACCATCATAGGCCAATAATGCCACCGATCCTCATCTATAATAGGCTATAAATGGAAAGGGTTCCATTTAGGTAAAGGTGTTTCACTATCTTGCACGAAGATCAGTAATTTCAAAAAAGCATCACTTCTTTATCCCCTTAGCTAATCCTAAAAAGTAATGTACAGCTTGGGTAGAAGGTTCATGATGTGCGTGTAAGATCCATAATGTAAAATGTATAAGAAGGAACATCAACCATTCCAAAATCTTCATACAACTAATTTACCATGAAATAAAGGTAACCATAATGCAATAAATGAGATAAACATATATGTAGAGAAAATATTAAACTAACATGGACCAAGAAAATTCAAAGTTAAGATAAAAAAAAGGAAACATAATGGCATAACCTTGATTTATCCCTAGTAAAGTCACTAAGTTATTGTGACGTGCCTTCCAGCAAAATTCACGAGAAGCAAGTGGTTTTGTACCTCCTCAAAATGTTACCGAGTATGAATAAAAAGAAAATGGAGTCATTACCAATCAATTTTTATAATGTGATTAGAACACTAAAAATGTTTTACATTTCCAAAATTCAAATTTAAGAGTTGATTATGTGTAAAGAATACAATATCCATTTAAAGAACAATTGCTTATTTATTCTAATTTTATCTTTTGAATTGAATTATAATAGTCCTTATTATATAATATATGTATTTTTCTAAAAATATGATTTTAATTTTTGTTAATTTGCCAATTTGATTGTTAAATCCATCTGACTTCATGACAAGATTTGAATAAAATAAAATACCTTAATAATATTAAATATTGTTATGATCACACTTACAATTGAATTACTTAACTTCGATAAGTCATAAGTACAAATTTTATTATTTTAGAAATATTTTTATTTTATTATTTTTTAAAAAAACATTTTATTATTTTTAAAAGATCATTATTAAAATAATTGTAATATAACTTTTAAAGTAACGAGATAAGAAAAATATTTTAAGTAATTTTATTTATTTAAAAAGAATCAAATTAATAAATTTAATTTTTTAGAATTAAATTTATCTAACTTTATGGCTAAATTTGAAGTGATTAATTATTTAGGAAAATTAAATTTATAATTTCAATATTATTCTATTTTAAAACTTCATATTTATCCAATTTCATGACTAAATTTAAACAAAGAATTATTTAAAAAAATTAAAATTATAACTTCAATATTGCTTCATAATTTTAAAGTATTAAATTTATCCAACTTTATAACCAAATCTAAATACAAAATTGTTCAAAAAAATTAAAATCATAATTTCAATATTATTTTATAATTTTTAAAATATCACATTTGTTTAACTTTAGAGGCAAATTCAAATAATTTTTTTTAAAAAAAAATTATAATTTTAAGATATCAAATTTATCTAATTTCATGATCAAATTTGAATAAAAAGTTACTTAAAAATTAAAATTAAAATTTTAATATCATTTTATAATTTTTAAAGTATCAAATTTGTCCAACTTCATAACTAAATATAAATGAAGAAATCATTTAAGAAAACTAAAATTATATTTATTACACTTGTAATTAATTTTAATATTATTCTTTTATCACAAAAATATATTTTTTTTAATGATAGATATATAATATAAATTAATAGTGTATGTGTAATTTCATTTGAGTGAATTATTATACATCACATAAAAAAATTATGAATGTAAGATAATTTTTATGTAAAATATTATTGAGATTTTTTTAGCTTAACTGACTCATCCGATTTAACTTTAAAAATATCTTTCATCTTAAAAATATTAAAATAAATTAAACTAATAAATTATTTTAATTTATTCTATCATAAGAATTATACAAAATAATATCTTAACATCTCATACCAAATAAAATATGAAATTCTTTTAACAAAAATAACTTAAAATAAAATAAAAGTAGAAAGTGGGTGAAAATAGGATGAAAAAAAAAAGAGTAAGCAGTTTCAATGACTAACTCATGCTTTTAGAGAAGAGTGACACTATTTTCAACTAATAGGATCTAGTATTTGCATTATTTGAGATTCATCTGGGGTGATTAGTCGAAGCTCGCTAGTAGTAAGCTTGTGTTAGAATAGTAGTGAGGTGAAAAAGGATACCAAGCTCTGCTACTGTGTTTGACGCTAGAATACCAAGCTCTGTTACTGTGTTTGACGCTACATGATAAAAGCTAATTGCAGATAGAAGGAGTAATAATGGAATAGCAATAGTTATTTCCCAAGTAGCCAGTTGCATCACAGAGCTGGAAAAGGTAGAGGGACAAGGCTACCAAGAAGAAAAAGAATAAGAAAAGAAAAAGAAGAGAGAGGAACTTTCTTTTGGTCTCTCAAGTTATCAGTATCTTTCTATCAAGTAGTAATAGCTAATTAAGTCATTGAGGGTTTGGAGAGAGAGACAATAGCTAAAAGATTCCCACAACAACAAGTGGCAATCAAAGATGTAGAGACAATGGTGGTAAGCAGAGAAACAAAGGGAGGATGCGACAAAGATGAAAGGGGGAGAGAGAGAGAAAGGTAGGTGGATGGTATTTTATGAGTGAGTTAGGTAATGATAATGTGAGCATGCAAAACTATTTAAGAAAGTGCTCAAGTTCAAGAAAAGAACTTAGAGATTTGATAAAGAAAACTTCCGCATTTGAAGGACTCTACAAGGCTTGCTAGTTTTCTAGAAAAGAAAAGGATGAGGGAATATGTTTGTTGTGTTGTGAGGTTAATGAGTTATAGATAGAAAATAGAATGACCTATTGAATGAGTCCAAAAATACAACAATCATCCATTTACACCTAGCCTAAAGCTCTTTGACTCATCCCTTAAGAATCAAGGATATAGGAAAAATATAACAAGCATGACATTTGAAAATCGAGAAAAAGAAAGAAAATGAGATAGACATGCATCAGAGATGAAGAAAGCTCTGAGAAAAAGAGAGAAATGACCCCTATAGAACTCGTGAAAGTCCCTTAATAATAGCCTTCTTCTATTTTTCATGTGTAAAAGGTGAGAATTCTATAGCAAAATTGATGAAGAAATAAATTCCATGTGTAACATTACATGCAAGTTGGTTCCTTCATAATTGAGGTTAGTGGCCACTCATGTTGAAAGAAAGGAAAATAAGAATCATGCAACTACTCATAACTTCCCTCTTTTTTTAATTTATCTATTTTAGAAAATTTTATTTTAATTATATTATTATTCAGATAAAATTAGGTGTTAACAGGCCTCAAAAAATGAATTATAAGATAATGAAAGGTTATCTTAATGTTCAAAGCACAAGCTTCAAGATGATAAAGGACTTGATGGGTTGACTAGTAAGGCAACTGATGGTGCTACATATGTTAAATCTAGTAATGTAACAAGCAGTGGAACTATGGCTAAAAGATCATAAGGTAAATAATCATACTCTAGCACCTCTACTTCTCTAGTCTTTATGATAGGATATATGGGTATAGGTACATTAAAGGCCTTTAAAACTCTCTCTAGTAGGATGACTACCTAAGTGCTATTAAGAAGAATCAAATATGGGATTCTCAACACTTATTACTCATATCCTAGCCCACTAACAAATCCTAAAGTCATCAATCACTAGCATAAAATGAAACTCCAATTTAAAAGTATTGTATTAAGTGTAAAATGTTTGCCACCACACATTAATAACTTCAACTACCATCTTTAAAGGAGTACCTAAAGTTATAACTACAAGTAGATGAGTAATACAATTACTCGTGAGATAATTATCACATTAATTTTCTAATCAATTTTAATCGAAGGGACATTTATATGTAAGGTATATATAAAAACATTTCCTTACAAGAAAATATTTCTCATTAGGCAATTATGCATTAGTAACACTTAGATCAAATATATTTTAGTTGTGTAGTTCACAATATAAACTATAACTACTAGGAAATATGTGATGATGAAAAATTGAAATAATTATTCTATGTATGATAAATAAGATAACATTGAATAACAATAAGCAATATGATCTTGTTTAGATGAAAGAATGTGATTAGGGAAAATCTAAAAAATGAGATGTAATAGACTAGTAACTATTTATGAAAGGATAAGACAAGCCCTAAAGAGACAAGGTTAGAGTTTATAGAGGGGAAATGATGACTCAAAAGGCACAAGGAGTTTTATTTACCATTTAGGTATAAGAATCGTTTACATATGCTTGTGATGTGATTATTTAATAAATTGTTAATGCCATTGTAATGAATTGCATTGTTAAGGCCTATGAGCCTTATTTTCTATCTATTAAGTATAGAAATCACTAATGCTTAATTTGAGATATTAAAGTGAGCTGTAGGAACAAAATGAGGGTAAATTTAGAATGGCAAGGATTTCCCTAAAATCCTTACCTTTTTATTTTATTTACATTAGAATGGTTTACTCACTAAGCTCAGTCTTACTCTTCCATGTTACCTTTTGGAAATTCACAAGTTAAGCTCTTACTACCACTTCCTCAAAGGTAAGGTTACCAGAAACCCTATAAGTTGGTTTAGCAACACAAAATATTTTGTTAGCTTAAGGTCTTAGTGCCTTATCTAGTATAGGAAAAAGGGCATAGGATACAAGAATTATATTTTAAGAGTTAATTAGGTTACGTTATCCTCATCTTAGGGTTTATAAGCAAGCCTAGTTAACTTCCTCTAGTATACAAATTCTTTTGACATATAAAGTGCCTTACTTTCTCCCTAAATGAAGTATGTTTTTTTTAATCACATATTTAAGTACATGCTTTGGAGTTTAAATGAATGAGTTAGAATATGTTGGTAGAAACAAGATGATGAATTCCATACTAGTCATAAACTAGGGTTAGGTCGTGATGGATTTGGCATTGTACTCAAGGAATGCCATAGCTCTTTTAAGAGTGATGGGCATTGTGCATTTTTGTTTACTATGGTAAACTTATATTTTTAAGAACTTTTGTTCTTTATCACAACATATTTTAACTTGCTTTGGCAATTTGCATTTTAAAAACTTTTATTTTTCATCATAGTCCTCTCTTAGAAGGGTAATGCAATCATTTTGACTAAGATTGCACTATTTTTTTTCCTAAATTCAATGAGCTTGCATATTAATAAGAGAAATAAGTTAGGTCAATGGAAAACAATTGAGTGTTCCATGTTAGTCACGACTTAAGTTAGGTCATGACACTTTTTTGCCATTTGTTTACAACATAATATGAATCATACTTTAAAGACTGAAACCACTTTTTAGTCCCTCACTAATTTTACTTGTATCAATTCTATCCCTCACAAATATTTTGTATCAATTTCATTTCTCATAAATAATAAATTGATTAATTTGACCCTTTTATCAATAATTCCATTAATAGGTTAAGACAGAAAGAGTAAAATAATAGATTTAAGGGATAAAATTAATTTATGAGGGACCAAATCAATATAACTTATATTTTTGAGGGACATAAAATAAAAATATTAAAAGTAAATTAATTTATAATAACTTAAATATTAATTTTCAATACAAATTTAAATGTATTTTTTTAATATATATTACTCCATGAATAAAATTTTAAAGTTTATAATTGGATATTAAAAGCTTTATATATATAGTCATTTTTTTGTGTTTTTTTGCAAATGTGTATGTGAACAATACCTAAATTAAATTATTACAAGACATATTCAATTCA
Organism: Sindora glabra; assembly: GCA_020226215.1. Lineage (NCBI taxonomy): Eukaryota > Viridiplantae > Streptophyta > Magnoliopsida > Fabales > Fabaceae > Sindora > Sindora glabra. Next base: position 34,058,256 of record CM035225.1, read on the forward strand.
AACGAACTAAACTTTTTCATTAAGTATCATTTTAATGCCCATTGCAATGGCATTGGTAAGTTCATATTTCATTCACCTTTAAATTCTATAAAATTTTATAGGAATTGTAAAATATAAGGAAAATATAATATTTTATTTAAAAAGTTCAAGTTCCTTGAAGGTTTTATATCTTTCACTATATTCAAAGTTCAATATCTAGTCCTTGCATCTATATGTCTACTAATTTAACTACCCTTTAATTTATAAAAAAAATGTCCTCTTTAATATTAATTTAAAATTTTACATTGTATATGTATTAATCTCTCACACACTTTGATAATATAAAATATTCTTATATAAAAACTTCATTTCCTATAATTGGATTATTATATATATTAATAATTGAACAAAATTATAAAACCATACATTTATCAAACATAGTGAGTAATTTCAATGTCAACATAAAATTTGAAATAATTTAATTTGATTGAAAAATATCTTATGGTATTAGATAGCCGATCAAAATCTTTGGGTCAAGTAGTATATTCAGTGTCTTTTTAGGGTTTTGCATTTTGTTGAATCCTAGATTTGATTGGAAATAGATATATATCTAGTGAATTAGTCATCCTAAATATTACAACAAAATACATATTTAAATTATTATAAATTAATTTACTTCTAAGTTTTCCTTTTGTTAGTGTTCCACAAATGAAAATTATATCATTTAGTCCCTCATAATCTTTTTTTCCAATTTCATTCTTCACATAATAATTATCTCTTACTTTAGTCCTTTTTTCTACTAAATTATTAATCTATTAACATAATTATTAGTAGAGAGAATAAAATAATCAATTCATTATTTGTAAAGAATAAAATTGATATAAAATATTTGTAAGAGATAAAATTGATATGAGTGAAATAAATTAAAAATTAAAATAAAATTTAATCTATCTTAGATTTAAATAGATAAGAGAAAAAGGATTAAAAAAAAAAGGAATCCTTCGTTAAGATCAAATTGCAATTATTTTGTCATTAGATAACAAAGTTTCAATCATCCCATGTTGTTGTTAGCTATGAGTAACTATTATTTTTCCCTTTTTGGGGTAATTACCAGAAACTATCTTAAACAATTTTAGCGAGAAAAAGGAAAGTCCGTGCAACTATTGAAATATATGAATATTTTTCTTGATAATCATGGCAATCCAACAGAAGATCACATGCATTGGTCCCACTCAATTTGAGTGATAATGTTTGTGATGTAACTTGTTTGTTTTCCTCCGGGAGTGAGAGCTCATCAAGATCTACACGCAATCTTCACCGTATTGCTCCCGTTTTATCGAACGTCCCCGAAGGGAAGGATGCACACGGATTCTTTTTTACGGTTAAATTCGCCGAAATCACGTGCGCTGGTCCCGCACAATTTGTGACGCAGATTGTGATGTTATTTGTTTGTTTTACTCAAAGGGTGATAAATCATCGAGATAGGCATGTATCCTTGAGAAATGTATGATATTTTTATCTTACAATATGTTATTTTAGGAGTGCATTATGTATTTTTTTTATAAGTATTGAAGTTTACAATTCCATAAATTTTTGTAATTTATGAGAAAAAAAAATTTAAAACATTACTATGAAAATATATGTATATTAAAATTATTTTTTTTCTCATATACTATAAATTTTATAGAATTGTGAACTCAAATATTTATGTTTATAATTTGGGAGTGTCCGTGGCTATTAACATGACAAGGTTACCAATGTCACGTACGTATTAATAGCTATCTGGTATTTTATTTTCCTTCGGCAAGAATTTAATTCAAAAAAGTTAAGCGGGAAACCCTTCGAGTATCCCTAAAATTAATATTTTAAAAATTGAATACTTTATTGAATTGAAAATGAGAATGATTTAAAATTTAATGATTCAAAATTAAACTAGAATTAAAATATAAGTTAAAATTTTTAATATGTAATAGTTCAAAACAATTAAATTATCATAAAATTAAATTTACATATATATCTATTAAAATATCAAAATATTTCAAATATTATCAAATAATTTTATAATTTAAATTATTATTAAAAAAGTTAATATCAAACCTCATTTTCTTGTTATGTAACTTTCAATTATAGAAATAAAATAATTTTTATCACTTAAAATTTTAAACTTTAAATGTGTGTGTATATATATATATATATATCAAATAATAATAATGTTAATTTTATAAACAATAGTAATATTCTTTTGAAATAAAAACTTATCGATTGGATTGTTAAAATTGTAACCGCTTCATATGATTTGAGCGGCTCATCGTTCATTCATCAATTTTTTAATTAATTTTTTGGAGATCAATTTTAAAAATTAGCCCGGCAATCATCACCGATTTTCAATTTTTCTTTTGAATTGAAACATTGATTAAAACAATAATTCATGTGATGAATGCTAATTGTTCTGGAAATTCAAACTCGATAGGAAAAAAAAAGTGATGTGAAAATTGTGTCGGGAAATGTGCAATAATTCAAAATAAAAAAAATATCTTAGAACAAATTATTGATTGATTTGTAATTAAAAAATAATATCCTTTCGGCACGTGGTGGGGCCCAAAGTAAATAAAAATCGCAAAGCATGAATGCCATAAACTTCTTAAACATAATTATTGAAATTGAACCCCACGTTAAATTGAATAAGTATATGATTCGCTGGAAATTAATGGCTAATCTCAAGGTGAACTGCTTCTAATATAAAAATGTAAAAAATATTTAATAAATAAAATAATAATAAATTTATATTATAATTTATTAAAATATAATAATAAAAATAAAAATGATTCATGATCACATAATATCTCATAATAAAATAAATTAATTTTTTAAGCTACCAATTTAACATAATATAAAGGTTCAATTGAATTAATTAAAAATTAGCAATTGAATTAACTTTTTACCAATTTACATGTAAAATTTATTTAAAAGTATGACTTAAACTGAATCAATCACTAACCTAATTCGAGTTTAATAATTATATATATTCTAAAATATTATTACTTCATTAATTAATAAAATAATCAATTTCTTAAAATTTGAAGTACATTTTAATTTTTGTAAGACTAAATTTTTATTAATTTTATTATTAATTAAAAAATTGTATTAATTTAATTCTCATAAAAATAAAAATCTTCAAATTTTAATTTTACATGAGATGGAGTACCAAATTATTGTACAAAAAATTAAAATTTAAAAATTTTTAATTTTATAAAAATTAAATTAATATAAGTTTTTAATTATAAATAAAATTAAAAAAATTAATTTTATGAAATTGAAATAAATTTTTAATTATTTCTAAACTAATCCTTCTTAAATTGTTGGTAATATTTTCGGGATACACAATCTACATACCTTCTGAACAAACAAAAATTTCTCATTTTTGGGGTCCAATAATAGCATTAGCAATGATCAATTGTAAATTACTTGGCAGGTAAAGCATAACCTGCAATTGTATATGGGGATGGATCTTGCCAGCGCTTGGTCCATCCTAGAGTCAAAATGGGTTGGTTTAACAGGTTGGCCTGAAATTGGTATGATTTTGTCTGACTTAAGATTGAGATTAGTACGGAAAAAAATAACAATGACCCAACCTAGTAAGGGATTAGGATTGAGACTAGGACTGATTAACCCGATCTGATAAGGGATTGAGATTGGTAAGTGTTAGCCCGTCGGGTTATTGGATTAGCTTGTTAGCATAATAATAGTAGTAAGTAATAAATAAATAATTAATTATTACATATTTAATTTTTATATAAATATTAAAGTAATAATTTTAGTATACTAAAACTATACTTTAATATATATAATATTAAAATTATATATATAAGTAATATTTAAAAGTTTTTAATATTAAAATTAATAAATTTATATATATAATATTATCAACATATATTATATAAGTTTATAAAAAATAAATAATTATATTAAAATTTGAACTAGTACTTTAATATTAAAATTTTAAATTATTTAAAAAATTTAAATAAATAATTTTGATATTAATTTTAAATATATTATATACATACATATAATATAATACATTATTATTTATTTTTTATTACTATATAAAAATTATTATAATTATTTTTATTAATATATTATTTATAAAATTATATATTTATATAATTGATAATATATAAATTATTAAATATATTTATTTTTATATATAATACTTTAGACTTGATCAATATATATTTAATAATATATATTTATTTTATTAAAACTATAATTTTAATATAATTAATTAATTTATTATTATATATTTAATTTTTATATAGATATTAAAATAATAATTTTGATATATTAAAACTATACTTTAATGTATATATATATATATATATATATATATATATATATATAATATTAAAATTATATATATAAGCAATATTAAATAATTTTTAATATTAAAATAAATAAATTTATATATCTAATATTATATAAGTTTATAAAAATTAATTATATTAAAATTTGAATTATTAATTTAGTAATAAAATTTTGAATTATTTAAAAATTTTAAATAAATAATTTTGATATTAATTTTAAATATATTATAATCATATATATAATATAATAAATTATTATTTATTATTTATTATTTATTATTTATTATATATAAATTATTATAATTATTTTTATTAATATATTATTTATTAAATTATTTATTTATATATATTTGGTAATATAAAGTTCTTAAATATATTTGTTTTTATATATAATACTTTGAACTTGATCAATATATATTTAATAATATATATTTATTTTATTAAATTAAATAAATATATAACATAAAATTCTTGATCAATATAAAATTCAAATTATTTTATTAAATGTATATGTTATTAAATGCAAATTCACATATTTACTAGATTTTAATAATATATATTTATTTTATTAAATATATATTTAATAACATATATTTATTTTCATATATAATATGTATGCTCACTAATATATATAATAAAATTATAAGTGATAATAATAAAATATAATAATATCTAATAAATAATAATATATTTTAATTAATTAATGATGTAAAATTAATAATAAATAATATAATAATAATAATAATAATAATAATATAATAATAATAATAATAATAATAAAATATAACAAATTATAAAAATTCATCTGAACCTGTTTAGTAAATGTCAACCTAGGACTAGGACTAAAACTAGTATTATAGCAATCTGATCTGCGCCAGACCTAAGACTAATCTCACGTACAATTATCCGTTGGGTTAATCTGGTAGAGTTGGGTTAGTTCATTTTGACAGGTTTAGTCCACCCCTTATGTGTCTGATTTAATGAAATATTAATACATTATTAGGCATTATCTTATAATGATAGAATAATTCATATGTAAACACGTTTACTACGATGTGATCAGATTGAAAAAGCAACCTTACATTATAATGCAATCGACAGTCGCCCAGATAGTTCCACAGTTCATCGGAATAACTAAAATACGAAATTAAAAAATAAAAATATCAAATCGCACTTAATATCTCAAAAAAGTTTCGCTTTTTTTTTAATTCAAAATTTGATTCTCGATTATTATATATACATTTAATCATTTAATTATTTCTGTTGTCATTAAAAAATAAAAATATCAAATTAAATTATTTTAAATAACATAAAATTTAAATTATAATATATATATCAAATTATAATTGTAAGTGTTATAATTTTATAGAATATAAATAGCTTATAACATGATTATATATATATATATATATATATAATTAAATAAGTAGTAGTGGCTAAAAGTCCAATTGAAATGAAAAAAATTACAAATGACTATTTTTAAAATCCCAAAAAAATTAATTAATAATGTGGAGGATAATTGAGCACAATAAGACCCACATATAAAAGGCCAACTTGTTAAGTGAATCCATTTAATCCATGCAGACCGGTCATAAATAGATCGGAACAATTCCTGCATGGGAAAATTATGAACTTTCTAAATGTGAGTCCAAGTCCTAAGCTTTGTAGATGGAGGACTCGTAAACTAAGTGCCTAAATTTTTTCTTATCTTTTAAATAATTTTAAGGCCTTTAAAATAATTTTTGAGTTTAAAATAATAATTGTAAATTCCAGCATCACACATTTAATACATTCTTAATTCACACCAATAATTTATGACTACATAATTTATAATAAAAACTTGTTAATTTTAAAATTATTAATTTAGAAAAAAATTATTAACTTAAAAACAATTCATTTAGGTAAAATAGAGTTGAGATAAATTATAAAGAGTTGGATTTGGGATTTAGTTTTGGATTGATTAGATGAAGATTTATATAGTGTGTTAGTTTAATTTAAAGATAAAAATGTAAAATTAAAAAAATGTGGGCTCATCCATTTCGATCCAATCCGCATGGACCTCAAACCCAGCAAACCAAATTGCTTTATGCCCACAGTTAAATGTATTCATATTTTATGGGCTCTAATTTACATTTTCTTATGGACTTGTGAACTCGTTTGTAGACTTAAGTTTGTTTAATGGCTCTAAAACCAATTAATACATCTGTTACCTTCCTTATATGTTCAAATAATGATTACTATCAAACCTCTAAAGCAAAGCCTTTGACATTAGAATAGTAGACTTCTTAATTGCATATTACCATCTCCTTCATTGATCAATAGCATAGCTAAAGCTTTTGAATCAATCTCTAAAATAATTAAGTGAAAATTAACTCCCAAGCTAAAGTAAAGCTTTCCGACATACCCTAAATTTTAGCTGTGAATGTATTGCATTTACCTAATCTTTGAATAAAACTTTTTACCCAATCCTTTCTATCATTCCTAAGAATGCCTCCATAACTCGAGTTTGTAGAGCTTGCCTTTGTTACACACTCATAGTTCAATTTGTTCCATATCAATTTAGGAATAAAATCACTTCCACAGTAATATTTCTTTTTTCCAATACAACACCTTTCATCAAATTGTCATATAAATTAATATCCTTAACATATCCCATTATAACATAAGATGGATTAATGGGATAAGAATAGGATAGTTTAAATACACTTCTATTCCCCTAACACCAAATGAACCAAACCATAACACCCCATCTTGTAGGCCACTTATGATCAAAATTGAAACCTATAGAATTATCCAAATTAGCTTAAACCTAGTCCAAAAGGTTAGATGAAAAAAATGAACTCTATAATGACCACTAACTAGAGACAACCAAACCTTTTTAGTTAACTAACAATCATGCAAAGCATGTATATAATTTTCAATTATATTTAAGCAAATCAGGTAATTGGAGTTGCCCAAATTCCTTCTATCTTTTTCTTGGTTTATGAGAAAGTGATTGTTATAAATATGCATAAGAAAATTTTAATTCTATTTAGACCTTTCAAATCCTAAATTAATGTCCATATTTGCTAATTATACAAATTTAATTAAATAGTTAATGACTTATAAGAACTTCTTACAAAATATTTACCATTCTTGCTATAACCTAGGAACATAATGTCCTTATTTTCTTAGAAAGTAAGCAGTAAAAATGCAAATAGATTATCTACTATCTCTTTTAGTGCTAGATTGGTAATAATAGACATATCCTAACAATCTTATACATTCAAAAATAATCTTATTGATCAAGTTTGGAGCAATTTGGTTTCTAGTTTGATCCTTGAGTTACAGGTCCTTAAGTCACACATCATCTTAAAACTTAATAGATTTGCCATTTCTAATGCTCTACCTAGTACCATTACTACAATTATGCCATAAGCTAGTTATGTTTTTCCATAGTTGAGACTACAAGCTTTTAACTACTATATCACTAGGCCACTAATGATTTCCACCATATTTGCTTTACAAAATTTTAGCCCTAAGACATTAGAAGCCTGAATACAAGCTCACACTATTTTTAGTTAACATGCATAATTCATAACCTTTAAGTTTTTAATGCTCAAATAACCATCTTTTTTGTTTTGGCAAATTTTTAACCAAGAGATCATGTAGAGCTTTTTATCATCAGTATCATGACTCCAAATGAATGTCTCCTAATTTTCTTAATTTCATAAATAGTTAAATAGGGAATAGTAGTCACTTGTATAGTGTAAATAGTTAGAGCTTTGTTTTAGCTAGAATGACTTAACTTGCCATAAAAAGACATTTAGTTTTCCATCTATTGATCTATCCTAAATCTTTTTCACAATATGACCACAAGAAAAATTGCAAACTCTCTTATAAACCAAAGGCATAGCAAGATACATGCCAAGGCTAAAAGAAGGATAAAAACCACTAATGCTTATGATTTTACTATAGAGATCTTCTTTCATGTTCCTAGAAAAGAAGATATAAGATGTCGCATTATTAATATTTTATCTAGATACTTAACAAAAAGTTTTGAGACAATGAAAGGCTATATTAATTTGATTTTTCAATGCTTCCCCCAAAAAAAGAAGATCATATATAGACATCAAATGGGATATGGCTAGCCCTGTTTTTCCAATAATCATCAAATTCCATTCTTTATTCTTATAGCATTATTGATGATATAAGATAATTTGTTCATGGATAACATAAAAATATATGGCGATAAAGGATCATCCTGTTGAACTCTTATGGATGGATTAAATTCTTTTGTTTTATTTTTAATTTCAAAGAACATTAAAGAATGCCAATGAAACATATTTCATAATTAAATCCACAAATTCTTGCTTCACATGTGTTCCAATAAGAACTTTTTTTGATAAACTCCAAATTGAGTTTATTATAATCTTTCTTTAGATCCACTTTAAAGGTAAAATAGCCCTATTTTTCCTCATATGTCTCATTGTGTGCATCATTTTCTAAGAAATAATAATGTTATCATGAATTTTCTTCCTTAGAACAAAGCTCACCACAAATGGAGATAAAAAATTTGATAGCATTAGTTTCAACTTATTCATAATTATTTCTATTACACTTTTGCATAACACATTTCATAGAGATATTAATAAATTCTACTTGTCTATTTTAAAGATCAAATAAAATAGAGTCTTATTGATATCATGTAGGTTCTATTTTAAACACTCATTTCATAAAATCATAGATATTCTCATCTACTACCTCTTAATTTTCCTAATAAAAGAGAGCTAGAAAACTATTGTCACCTAAAGCTTTATTACTACCCACATAAATATAGCATTTTTAATTTCCACATTGGTCATAAGAAGCAATAATTGATTATTTAAAGCCTCACTAATAATAAAAAAGGATATATTGGTAATCACTAGAGTTCATATCACATCCTTTTAATTGTGTAAGCCATGGACATAAATGCTAATCATATAAGATTATATGTTAGAGTTATCAGCCCACATTCCATTATAACTTTGTAACATGGTAATCATGCTTTAATTTCTTCTTGTGATTGTTTTAGTGTGATAATAAAATATATTATGATTGCCTTTATCTAGCCATTCCACTCTTGATTTTTGATGTTATAGTATTTCTTCTTCTTACTTGAGCATTCTGGTTAATTTATCTTAAAGATCCCATTCTAGCTTATATAAAAAATGATATTAGTATTTTTCTAAAGCTTTTTGAATACCTATAATTTTTATAAGAAGTTCTTTTTTCCTTTTCTTAATATGCCTAAAAATATTCTTATTCTAATTAATAAGAGTTGAGGTTAAATCTTTTGAAACATGCATAACCTCTATTCTTGAACATCAAATTGATTTCCAAAAAAAAAAAACCAAAACCATCGTGGTGCCTTAAATCTAAAGGGATAATTAATTGTATCTACATATCTACCATAAATGTTAATCATGATAAGATGATGATAAAAAAAACACATATGATAATATTATAGTAAATGCTTCATTGAAATGGATCTTTCAATCCATATTACAAAGAGTTCTATCTAACTTCTCAAAAATGCAATCATAATTACCAATAGTTAGGCTTTTCCAAATAAATCTGCCTTTTTTATGATTCAATTTCCAAGAGATTATAATTATTGATTCTATTATTGAAATTGTGAGGTCTGTTCAAATTGATAGGATCATTTTTTTAAAGGGTCACGAGTGTTATTGAAATCCCTAACCACTAACCAAGCTTTAGAAATCTGATTATTTAATAGATAAAGATTTCTCTACAGTGTTGATTTTATATCCTCCATTGGATTGGCCTAACCAATTGTGAAGAATCCAATTAGTTCATTTCCTATTTTTTTATCTTTATATCTAAAAATTGGTAATTTTCTATCATAACTTAAAGAGTAACTTTTTAACTTCTCCAACTAAGCCATATACCTCTCAAAAACCTATCTCCAGGAGTAAAGCATCAATTATCAAATCCTAAGTCTTAAAAAATCTCTTCACTTCAATTAATATTAATTCTCATCTCTAAAAGAACAAAAATCACAAGGAAATTTCACCCAGATTGCCTCCATTGCTTTTTGAATTAGCCTATTTTTTTCTTCCTTCTGCTTTATGATCTTTTAGGTGAAAGTGCTTTTGTTGTATGAATTCTCCTTTGTATTTATCCATTCTATCCTTCTTATCATTTTCATTATTCAAAACCTAAACTTTGATACTTGGTTGAAGACTTTATCAAAAGAAACTATGTTATTGAAACCATCACCATTCTAACTCTTCTACATACATGATTTTACGTCTTTTCTATGCACTTATCCACTTTTAATAATTTTTTATTAAAATTAGAAAGGACTTCTAATATCTACAGAGTAATTTTTATTTAATGGGATATGACAATAGTAACTCTTTTTTTAATCAATTTCCATGTAGATTTTCACGTACTTACTCTAAGCTTGGTCAATAATTGTTACATCAAGCTTTAAAGTTTCCCTTACCCTTTTCCCTAAATATGTTAATAAATTTGATTATAAAGCCTAATAAGGAGACTTAGAAGTTTTGTTTATATACCAACACACTCAATTTTTACCTCATCTAAATTAATATATGATTCTTATTTATGAATAGTCAAATAATGCTTACACATAAGCCATGACCCACTAGTAAGAGCAAATTCATAATTCAAGAAATTGGCAAACTTCACCAAAAAGAAATTGTTGGTAAGGTTAACAATCTTTAAAATCATATTTCCCACTTATAACTAGTAATGTCTGTTTTCTAGGGCATTAAAACCTACCTTCCTCCCAAGTAATTTAATTATTAACAATTTCCTCATCCTCTTATCTTTTTCCTTGTATATAATGAAAGTTGGGTATGATTGAATTGTTCAGAGTCTTTATGATATTAAAATCACTAAAATCATAATTTTCCTATTTATTACTTTCACCATTTGTTCCACCCATGTAATCCTTCTCATTACCTCTTAACTTATCTCTTATTTGCATATCTTTTATGAGTGAATCCTTATGTGACTTCAGTTATCTTTCTCCATCTAACTCATCTCCATTAAGAATTGTATCATTATAGTTTTATAGGCTTACTATTTTTCTAGAATAACTTTGGCCACCATGTTCCACTTTCCTTATAGTATGATGTAGCAAATTGAACTCCTATTGGAAGGTTTCCATTCTCATCATCACACATAAACCCTAGCAAAATAGGTAATTAACATTATTCTATATTTTCACATCAAATAACTAATTCATTATAAATTATATTAAATATTTTTTAATATCACTAAAAATAATATTAAAGCTATGTTAAATATAGTTCACCAATTCCTTTATCTTATCTACTAACATGTATAGTCATGCTTTTTAGGATTAATTTAACATTATTGCTAGCAAAGAGACGGTTACAAATGATGGATCTATTCAAGGTTATTTAGAAGATATAATAGAATAGGATAAGCTAATATGATAGTATAAGATCGGATAATAAAAAATAGGATATATTATTATTCAAATTTTGACATATAATTGTCTAAGAAGATAATAGTATAAAATTATACTATTCAATGTTTGTTATCAAATGTATATAAGATGGATAGTATTAAAAAATTAGTTTTAAAGATCTAATTTCCCTTATTCTAATTAAGCTTAAAAGAGTTAGTATCATCAATATTTATTGTAATTTCTAATAATTATAAATTTTTAATTTTTTATTAAGATTTTAATTATTAATAATTATAATTTTTATTAATAATTATTTAGTCTTTTACACTCAATTTTTTTACTAACTTGTGCATCAATTGGTTCCTATAAAGACTTCATTAACCTAAATTTCATTAGCCTTCCTTTTTTTTTTCAAATTCTTTTTTCTTTTCCAAGCACATGTTACCTCAACCCTACTTCTATGCAAACCTCAATCATTTCAACATCTTTCTATCTCACTCTCTAACACCATCCTTAGAACTTCGCCATTTCATTTTTACCTAGCTTATTGTAACATTAATACAACTCAACCCAATCTATTCAAGCCTGAACCACCATCACTAATCCTTCTTCTTCAACTAATTGCTAGTGTGCTCTACTTTAAATACAAAAGAAGAATGAGTTGAAAAAAGATTGATAATCTATAACAATTTGATGAAAAGCCATGAAAGGCATAATTTAAAAAAGAAAACATCCCTTATACTATCATGTTATAGTAAATCCAATAAGTTATGGTAATTTTATCATATATGACCTATATAAAGTGAGTTGATTATATAACTTTATACTATCAAGTTTATATACCAAATGCCTATTAAAACATGGTAGTATAACATTATACTATTAGGTTTGCCAAATAAACCTTTAGTGTAATATGAGGCTAATTAACCCTATTAAAAAAATTACATATATGATTATGTATATTGTTCATATCATATTCATGAGTTATATAAGGTTACAATTATATATGTATCTTTTTTATCAATCAGAAGAAAATTTTTACTTTAAACAAAAGTTAAATTATTTGAAGTTTCACTTATATATAAACACTACTATACATATAAAATTTATATTCATATTATATAAAATTCTTATAATATTTAATTATTTTAATAATATTTTATTTTAAATTTTTATATGTGTATATATCTCTACAATTTTTTTGGGGCTAGAAAAGTAAAACACTTTATTCAAATGAAAGTAGCATCCTAAGGTACAAAGGCATTCATAAGATAAGGAATGTGTGATAGACTACTTTTATCATTCCAAATACACCTTTCAACCCACATAGATGTTTCATGAGTAACACAATTGCCCTTTTAAAAGCTCTAATAATTTTCTCACAACCTCAAAAACTAACATCACTCTCTATAGACAAATTATAATCCCTAAAATAATCTTAACAACATTCTTATAGTCATTCTTAATTAAAACCATTTTATAAAAAAAAACTTATAAGTGACAATAATAGCTTTTTGGGTTTTCAGCATCTCAATAGCTAGTGTTAATACACATTTATAGTTATTGTATAACATACCTAGCACCTTATCTACATCATTATGCATTAATATTGCTATGGAAACATAGCCATTAAACTAAGTAACATGTATATTTAGCTTAATAGCACCAAAATATAAGAGTTGCAATTTGCTTAAGCTTACTACTAATTAGGCTAAAAAACTTATATTACTCCATAAACACAAAGTACTTATATGCATTTAAACCTCTACAAGTTACACCTTTAGTATTTGCCACTACTGATTATGAAAGGCATTTGCTAGTAGATTAGCAATGAGAGTTGTATAAAAATTTAGAAGGACCTTTAAGTACCTAACCTTCATAATTATTGCTTTTTAACCTTTCTTTCTTTTTATTCTTTATTAATTGGGTTGAAATTTTGATTAATAAAAAATTTGGTGAATACTAATTGTCTTTATTTATCCAACAACTTTCTTCTTTAGATTGGATTTTTAAACCTTCACTATCTCTTTTTAGAATCTTTTTAAATGATCTCGTGCTTCAATTACTTGAGTCATTTTTAGTTCTCTGTGATATGTAACCTTTTGTTTTATTTCCCTTTATAGAATTATGTAGAGGCAAAAAATATTTAGAAAGAAACAAAATGTGCACTCAAACTTAAGGAAAAAAATACATTTTACATGAAGTTCCATTCAATGATAAATAATCCTTTATAAACATTAAAAATGAAAAAATTACACCTTAAAGCTTTTAAAAAAGACAAAAAAAATTACCACTTCAAATTTAAAGAAATTTGTGAAAAAATTATTTGTCTATTAATGTTAACTTTAAACTAGAAAATACGTTGCATATATATTATTGAAGACACATTTCTTTTCATGTAAGGTATAAAACTTAAACTATATAACTCATATTTTGTGATAAAATAAGATATTAAAATAGAGGTTTATGTCTTATAAGTGAAATAACAAGTCTCTAAACAAAATATATGCAACATATATAATAGTTTAGAGTTAAAATTAATTGAAAATTAATATTTTCATAGTTTCTTCAAACTTCAATGAGTAATTTGTAGATTTTTTAAAGTTCAAGGATGTACCATGTAGGTTTTTATAATTTAAGAGGGTAATTTATCAAAAATCTCAAAAGTAAAAAAAAATTCCACAATTAATCCTACTAGTTTTCATTGATTTTTTTTTATAATAGTGAAAGTAGTTAAAATACTAAATGCACATACATAAGATCCTAGAATCAGAATTAAGATGTAGGAAGGTAAAGATTTCAAGAAACATCATATATTATAGTAAAGTAGAAAGATTAAAAAAATGGTATAACCAAACCTAAACTATAATGAAACATTTTGACTTATAGCTAATGTTTGACTAACAATTAAAATGATAGTTAATGACATTGTTTGGTTAACAAAATGTTGTATTGGAAATGCAAGTTCTTAATAAGTAAGAAATAAGTGGTTATTTGATTGGCCATTAATTGGAAACATAAGGGAAGTTGTATTTCCCAAAAATTTTTACTACTATTAGAAATTGTGTATTTAGCAATGGAATTAGTAATGGAAATAGCATTGCTATGTGTATCTCAAGTTGCCAAACTTTCTATGTGATAATTTTGAAATTTAGTGATAAAATTAGCAATGAACATATAGGAATCATAGATAAGTTTCTCTCTAAATTTTAGGAATATATCGTCGATAGAATTAGTAATCATGAAAAATAATTTTTTAAATTACTAATAGAATTAGTGAAGGATTTACTTTCCTAATTTAAAAAAAGTTAAAGAAAATTTGAAAAATTTTAATTTAGCAACAAAATTTGCAAAATCTGTAGGTAAGTCCATCATTAACTAGATCACTTAGTTTCATTAAAAAAATAGGGAAAAAATAATTTATTGCTAAGTTCATCAGTAAACTAAGACTATACTTAATTCACAATAGAAACCCTCACTTCTCATTTTCTTATTCTCTCTTTTGTCTTTGCTCTACTATTTTTTCTCCTCTCCACTTTGTCGCCACAGTCCAATATCTTTATAAGCATCCTTGATAGCCAAAGAAGCTTTTAATTAGTGTTTTTGTTTAAAAAGGTTAAGGTGAAGTTTGGATTTATTTTTATAAATTCTTTGATAAATTAGTGCCTGATTTGAATAATATTGGTGATAGTTAGTTTAGTTTATATCTTCATTTTTGTTCGATTTTATTAGGGTGCAAGAAAGTTTAAGGTTTTATTTGGGTTAATTTCATTGTTTAATTTCTACAATTTTTCTTTGATGCTTGGTTATTGATAAAATTTATGAGATTTCTTTGATGCATGGTTGAAAAAACATTATAGGTTTCATTTAGGTTTATTTCTTACTACTTAAGTGTGTTCGAATTTGTATGTCTAAAAGAATATGATCTTCTATAGTAATCTTATAGTGCATTGAAAATGTACAATGCATATTTTCTAGATATATGCATGGCTAGATTAGGTATGTATGTTTGAGCTTAATTAGATATGGTATTAATTTGGAATGAGAAAAAATAATGGTAATTAATGATAAATTTTAATTCACAAGTATGATTCTTAAAACATAAAAGTGAGACATAAAACAAGTGCAATTTACCTAAAGGTAGATTCCTCCCACTTTAGGTTTATGAGCGTGTTAAAAAAAAGGGAAGGTCTTGTTCTTTAATAAGCAATATAAGTAGATTTTTCCTACATTGTGAAATATATAAAAATAGCAACTTGGGTAGAAATCAACATAAAGCACTTTGATAAATTTCTAGAATTTTTAAATTTATAAAGTTCAGTTTAGAGTTATAAGTTAACATATAGCCAAAAACTTAATATATGACATTTGGTTACATAAGAAAAATCTTCTTAATTTAATTTTTAAAATTAAAAGAAAGCTTAATAAGATTGGTTTTTATAGGATTTTCCCAGTTGGCATCATTATGAATGCATTATTCTTTTTATGGTATACTAGATTAGCTAAATGAATAATTTTTTAATGCTGGCTAGTAGGTATGATTGTCTTTCATTTGTTGTAGGGTACTTTGTCTTTACCATATAGAGGTAAAATGCCATGCTATCCTTACTATTCTTAGCCTTGCAAGTTGTTTGACAACCATCATGCTAGTTACTTAGGTAAAAGTTGCATACTTCCCAGCCTATTGTTTGATAACCTATTTAGAAGCTTAGTTCACAGCCCACTTAGTAGAATGTTATAATATTGGCATCAATTAATAATGGTGAGGGTAGCTCAGTATAATTCAATGAGACCTTTACATAGATGGAAGTAAGGGTGCTTAACGAGTCTTGGACTTTTAAGCTTGATAGAGGAAGCCGCAAACCTTTTTAAATTGAATTGACTAAAAGAAGATTACAAACAAATGGGGCTAAATAAGCAAGGCCCAATAGATTGCAATCCAAATGAGTTCGACTAATAAATTGATTAATTTGATGCCCTTATCAGTAATTCCATTAACATGTTAAGATAGAAAGACTAAAATAATGGATTTAAGGGATAAAATTAATTTATGAGGGACCAAATTAATACAACTTGCATTTTTTAAGGACTTAAAATAAAAATATTAAAAGTAAATTAGTTTATAATAATTTAAATATTATTTTCAATACAAATTTAAATATGTATCTTTTATACATATTACTCCACAAATAAAATTTTTGAGTTTATAATTGGATATTAAAAGCTATATATATAGTCATTTTTTTTTATTTTTCAAATGTGTATGTCAACAATATCTAAATTAAATTATTACAAGACATATTCAATTCAAATAAACTAAACTTTTTTCCTAAGTATCATTTTAATGCCCATTGCCATGGCATGGGTAAGTTCATATTTCTTTCACCTTTCAAATTAATAAAATTTTATCGGAATCGTAAAATATAAGGAAAATACAATATTTATTCAAAAAGTTAAAGTTCTTTGAATGTTTTATATTTTGCATTGCATTCAAAGTTCAATCTCCAATCCTTGCATATATATGTCTACTAATTTAACTACTTTTTGATTTATCAAAAAAAATAATGTCCTTTTTAATATTAATTTAAACTTTATATTATGTTTGTATTAATCTCTTACACACTTTGATAATATAAAATATTCTCATATAAAATCTTCATTTTCTATAATTGGATTATTATATATATTAATAATTGAACATAATTATAAAACCATACATTTGTCAAACATGGTGAGTAATTTCAATGTCAACATAAAATTTGAAATAATTTAATTTGATTGTAAAATATCTTATGCTATTAAATAGCCGATCAAAACCTTTGAGTCAAGTAGTATATTTAGTGTCTTTTCAAGTTTTGTATTTTGTTGCATCTTGGATTTGTTTGAAATATATATATATATATATATATATATATATATATATATATATATATATATATATATATATAGTGAATTATTCACCCTAATTATTACAAAAAAATGCATATTTAAATTACTATAAATTAATTCACTTCTAAGTTTTCTTTTTGTTAGTCTTCCACAAATGAAAGTTATATCATTTAGTCCTTTATGATTTTTTTTTCAATTTCATTGCTCACATAATAATTATCTCTTACTTTAGTCCTTCTATGTATTAAATTATTAATCTATTAACATAATTATTAATAGAGAGAATATAATAATTAATTCATTATTTATAAAGAATAAAATTGATACAAAATATTTACAAGATATAAAATTAATATGAGTGAAATAAATGAAAAATTAAAATAAAATTTTAATCTATTTTAAATTGAAATAGAAAAGAGAAAAAAGATTAGAAAGAAAAAAAAGGAATCCTTTGTTAAGATTAAATTGCAATTATTTTGCCATTAGATAACAAAGATTCAATCATCCCATGATTGTTAGCTACGAGTAACTATCATTTTTCCATTTTTGGGACAATTACCAGAAAGTATCTTAAACAATTTTAGCAAAGAAAAAGGAAAGTCCATGCAACTATTGAAATATATGAATATTTTTCTTGATAATGATGGCAATCCGACAGAAGATCACATGCATTGGTCCCACTCAATTTAAGTGATAATGTTTGTGATGTAACTTGTTTGCTTTCCTCCAAGAGTGAGAGCTCATTAAGTGGCTGTTTGGAACAGCAAAACTTGGGGGGGGAAGTTGGGGGAGAAATTGAGGATTTCACCTGTTTGGAAGGTGGGGTGAAATGAGGAGAAGAAGAAATTGGGGGTAAAAAAAGAAAGTGGGCCTTATGGTCAAAGTTATCTCTTGCTGGGGGAAGAAATGGGAAGAAGTGTAGGCTTTTTTTAGTTTTTTCTTGTTGATGCCCTCGATTTTTCTCCTCTCCCTACAGTGCGTGAGCAACCTCCCCTTAGACTATCAGTTTCGTTGGCAAGCTTCCATGTTCAAGACCGGAGAAAGGCCTCCCAATGCTGCATTAGTGACTCGATCCAACTGCTGCCTCCTCGCGTTGCGGCCCCCCTCATCGAGTTTGCAAATCCGCACAAGTAAGCCACCCGGTGTGGTTATGCTTAGTTTCTGTCGTTTCTGAGTTGCAAGGAAGGTGCCACAGCAACTAAAGAAGTGGAAGTGTCGGCGGCGAGTTGTGGTGCGGAGTTAGAGGTGCCATCATCCTGCTTGACCGCCAATCTGAAATGCTCAACGGTTGAGTCTCCTCACCCGGGTTAATGCTGTGAAGTCCAGGTCAATTGGGTCCGACTTAGAACAATTCGAAACCTGACCCAGATGCCTGAAAATGAATTTTTTTTTGCTAATTTTTTTTGCTTCATTTTCATAAATTTTTTTAATTATTTAAAAAATGTTCATCCCCTCACTACCCTCTCAATACTATTATGTATATTTTTAAGTTAATTATGGTTTCAATAATGTATGTTTTATTTTTTTTAAATCAAGTAAATGCCTATAATAGCAACATTGACACACTAATCAATATAAGAGAAAATGAATACACTTTTTTAATCGGGACATCATTCTTATTCGGTAATAATGTTCCAATCCAAATGCAATCAACATACTTATAAATGTAATGTAAAGAGAGACATGTGGTGTACATAAAAATTTACAAAAAATAAATTTTCATTAATTTTTTCTCCTATTTCAACTAATGAAAATAATAGATAATTAATTAATTTTGAATATAATAGATTTATATACAATAGTACTCTCCTTTATAGTTATTTGAAATTTTTTGTGTTATTACCTCAATATAATACACTGTATTGTTATAAATGAATGTAAAAGGGAAATGAGAAAATTGATATATTCAAGAAGGATTTATAAATTAATATCATTCTACAAGTTGATGTATGTAAAAAAAGTTTACAATGTAAATATATTTTAAAAAAATCCTAATTGTTTTAGCTACTTAGTATTTATCATTTAAGTATTAATTTTAATGACGTTATTTATCTCACCAAATGATTAGTTAGGTCATGAAGTTAATTTTAAAAGTTAAGTAATATAAATGATGTAGGAATGCTACACATATTTTAGATATTTAGAAACATTTACAAGTACTCCTTCTACGTTTGCAACATATAATTTAACAATCTCTTTGTTATGATATCACCTTATTAATCTAATGAAGCAACAATTTTGAATAATTTTTGAGATATAAGAATGGAGAAATGTAGTGTTATATTGAAAACTTTTCAAGGTTTTATGATTCTCACCTATTACTCTTGTTAATAGGTACTATGTTTGAGGCACGTATTAAGATACACACTCTCAAAGGTCCCATATCTCCTCCATTTTTCCAGTTATTCTTTATAATCCCTTTCTAAGCACATAGGTATGTTTTTAGCATACTAATTGTTCCCTATGCATATACTTGTGGTTGTGCACCCCGTTCCTATGTATTGTCTATTCTATTTCTATTAATAATCTTTTCCTAGCTTGTAGACAATGAAGCTGATACGTATGTCTATGTTTGTGCATGTCTGTTGTTTGTAATATTTAATAGTTACAATTTAGAGGTAATTCATAAGTGACTATGGAAGATAATGTGAATGATTTATACCTGGAGCAGTTGCAATCAGACCAGTTGCTTGTGTTTGAAATGATAGAGGAATGAGATAAATTATGTCAAATGTGTATGGTTCAACTTGTATGCTATATTAGGTATTATATGTATCTATTGGAATTGCAAGCAAATCTTATTCTTAGATCCATTGATGGAGTTAGAGAAGCAAGAGATCAGATGCGATAATAACTCTTACAAAACCTGTTTCAATCAGATAAATGTCATGATGTACTACGCATAAGTCCTCATGTTTTCCTACGATTGTGTGGGAAGATAAGAGGAATTGATAGAGTGAGGGATTTCACTTATTCAACTGTAGAGGAACAAATTGCTAAGTTCTTACATATCTTAGCACATAATGCAAAAAATAGAACTATGTCTTTTTTCTTCCATCGATCGGGAGAGATAGTTAGTCATCATTTTCATAACATCTTACAGGCTATTGTATCTCTCGAGGGTGAGTATCTTGTGCATCCTTTTGGATCAGATGTTCCTATACAAATACTCAATAACAGTAGATTTTATCCTTATTTCAACGTAATATAATCAATTATGTACGGTACAATTCTCATTTGTATTGAAATTGATTAGTTTTCATATTGTGTATTCATTTTAAAAGGAAATGAATTTCAGGATTGTGTTAGTGTTCTTGATGGAACACATATACGAGTCAAAGTTCCAAGGAATGATGCTCCTCAGTTCCGAGGAAGAAAAGATTATCCAACACAAAATGTGTTGGCAGTGTGTTCTTTTGATATGAAGTTCACCTATGTATTGTTCGATTGGGAGGGAACTGTATCTGATTCTAGGGTTCTTAAGCATACTTTAACTAAGAGAGGGGATAGATTAAGAATTCTAAGAGGTAAGTATCATGTTTATATTGGATTGTACAATGATAGGTCAAGAGGCCAAGTGTATAAAGTGTTTTTTTATAATTACATTTTCTAACATGTATTTCTAATATTGTTGTAAATCCTAGGCAAATTCTTCCAAGGAGATGAAGGTTTTCCTTTAAAGGGTGGTGTACTTACACCTTACAGAGGTGTGCGTTATCATTTAAAGGAGTACAGTGTCCATGGACCTCAGAATGCAAAGGAAATATATAGCCATCGGCATGCATCATTGAGAAATGTAATAGAAAGGTCATTTGGGGTTTTGAAGAAGAGGTTTCCAATAATTGCTAGTGGCACAGAACCACATTACTCCTTCAGGACTATGACGGATATTATGATTGCATGTTGTATATTGCATAACTTTTTAATGGACATTAACCCCAATCCATGATTGATGGATGAGGTCGACCGTGAGCTAGTAGAGAGGAATATAGAAGATATAGGAGATCATGAATCATGAACCACAGAGGAAAACTATAGGCATAGGTTTATTATAAGAGAAAACATAGCAGCTAACATGTGGAATGATTATCAGCAAAACTTGTCATAGTTTATGTTACTTACATAATAACTCTGTGTATAATCATGTTTGATGCTTATGAACCTTGTGACGTTGATTTGGCTATCAAATGTGTGTATTGTTTGATTTGTATGAGTTGTCTTTTACGAACTATTGCACCTCCCTTTGTAGAGTGAATTGAATTTCCATGATTGTAAGATATGAGTTGTATAATGTGTATCTATACACAAGCATAGCCTATTATGTCTTGTATTTTATGTTGTATATGTATGTCTCATATGCCATGTACTATTCTATGTCATTTTATATTTTGAAAGCATTAGTAATGTACAGAACCCTCAAATCGCATTGTACATAGAAGAAAAGATTATGTGTGTGACTTGTTTGTGGCCAAATAAATTCTATATCATGCATGCTATGCACACTTTTTTTATACTTGTACTATCAAATATTACTTGGTTGTTTAATTCTTTGCAGATTTTGATATGCCGAAGAACAAGGGAGAGGGTTATTCTAAGGATTTACTACAATGGATGCCCAACATGGATACTATGTTGTTGGACTTGTTACTGGAAAAGGTGCAAAAAGGAAACTGCCCAAATGGCACATTCACCTCATTGGCTTACGCCACTGTAGTGGTAGAACTTAAACAATCAATAGGTCTATTCTTCCAAAAATAGCACATCAAAAATCGAATGAAGACATTGAAGGAGAACTTCAATGAATGCTATAATTTATTCCAAAAATGGAGTGGAATTGCTTGGAACCTAACTACGCACATGTTTAAGGCTAAACCAGAAGTATGAAGCGAGATCTATGAGGTGATATCAGTATAAACCATATTTATGAATTCTAATGTATTAATTCGTTCAATTCTTGGTATGCATTTTTGCAATATATAGTATGTACTGATGTGATTGTATATGTGTGTTTAGGCTAAGCTCGAGGCTCAAAAGTGGAAGCAGACACCAATTTATAACTATAACAAGTTATTAGAGCTATTTAAGAGAGACAGAGCTACAAGGGCATATGCTGAGAGTGCAGCAGACAAGTTAAGGAGATGGGAGAAAGAAAGGTTAGACTTGAACGACAGTTTTGAACAGATGTTAGATTCTAATATTAATTGGGAAAATGATACCCCCAATTATGTCGGGCAATTTAACACATTTAGTCTTGAATGTGCTCCTTTCCACCACTCCTAGGAGTACCCCCACTTAAACCAATCTCAGGGTACATCATCATCGAGAGGTTCAAAGCGGAAGGCAGCTATAGTTGATTTAATTAAGAAAGGATATGACAAGTTGAACTTGGGGATCAATAACCTAACTAATGTTATGAGAGAGATGGCAGAAAAGCATATCCACATAGTAGAGAAGCATGCTCAGATAGTTGAAAAACATGCTTAGATAGCCGAGAGATAACTATCCATCATGGAAAGCAGTAGACCTCGCCACTATAGTGAGGCAAAAGTGTGGATAGAGTTGGAGAAAATAGGAGTACCTGAGGAATATCAACTAAAATGTTATAGCTTCTTCTGCAAAAATGAGAGAGCCAAGAAGCAATTTTTTGGAGTTCCACCTCATTTAAAATTACAGGTGTTGTATCAGCTTATGGCTAGTGCAGGTTTAGGTTGAGACCCTGTTTCAGGTACACAATGACACCTACTATTTGTAAATATTTTAATGTGATCATATAATAACTTTAGTGGGAGAATGATAATGACCTTGTTGGATGAAAATTTAAAAAACTTGAGTATTAGTTGTTTGTGTATGTGAGGGTTGTTGTATGAGAATTTACAAGAAAGTAGAAATATGTCTTCTATTTACATGTACTATGTATTTAGCCAAGTCAAGAAATTTTTTTGAATGTGCTTGTTATTGTAATTATATCACTACAAGTAGATAACATCATGATGAAAGAAATGTAGTGTTGTAATCTACTTTAATGTGCTTATTTTTATTTACAAGTGTTAAATGAATCAATGATGCTTGTTGCCACCATGTTGACATAATGTGAGGTCACTCAAGTTACAGCTACATGGAGCAGTTAATGTGGGATGGAAGGTGACTTGCAAGTAAATTAAGATTTAACATTTATCACCCTGTATATCAGTAGACTTTGTATTAGCTCTTGCAACATGAAGCTATTTTGTTTATGTATTGTACTTGATGGGTGAACTTGAATGATGAATTGCACATTTGTGTCATGTGTTATTCTATTTTTGTATAATGTAAAGTACTTTTTTTTAGATTTGATATAGAGATAGTGGATCTATATGCACATTTTTTTTTCATTGGTTTTAAGTAGTATTTTATCTACAATACACGCAGGAAATTTTCAAAGGGAAATACCTAATTTTTGCACCATTGGGCACCACAACTGTGATGGGAAAATATTTTCAGTCATACAGTGTTACTGAACATCGTAGAAGGATGATATATATATTTTGAAATTATCGAACAACAAATAATTAATTTTGTGTTGAAATACTTAAATTTTTTAAAATAATAATAATTTTTTAAATTATGTGGGGAGTTTGTATCCTCCTTTCTCATAATTTGTTAATAAACATTTAAAAAAATAAAAAACTAAAGTACATTTTAAAATACACCTCTATATTCATCCACCATTTTTTCTGAAGAAAAGGCGGGGTTACATATTCAATTTACATCTTGTCTCAAGATATAACATAATTTTATGATTTTTGAAACTCTTCTTTTTCTCTCCCATCCAAACAAAGCATAAATACTACTACATCTTATATATAACTTATTTCAAATGAAAAATATTTTTATATGGGTATTATAAGAGCAAATAATAACTGTAAAGTTTAATATTAAAAAAATAAGGATAAAATATAAAATTATATAATTTTTTAAATAATCATAAATTTTTTTATATAATTATTTAAAAAATGATTCATATTTTATTTCTAATTATTAAATTAAAATATTTAATTAATGAATTTATTGTTAATTTGGTCTTTATTTTAGCAATTAAAATTATATTTTTTAAGAATACAATTTTTTAAAATATACACTTGCATTTATATTTTACACATAAAGGCACAATAATTATTTTATAGAAATACAACTTCTTTCTCTCCTCACTTCTCCCTTTCAAAATAAAAAAAATTACTTCTCTTCTAATTTCTTTCTCTCCTAACATGTCCCTTTCTAAATAACATAAAAAAAATTCTTCTTTCCTTCCACTTCTTTTTCTCCCAACTCTTTTTGCCTTTAATTTTTTCTCTTCTAACTTCGCTTCCATCCAAATAAAGCATAAGATAAACATGCAATCTTCACTATATCGCTCCTGTTTTATCGAATGTACCCGAAGGGACGGATGCACACGCATTCTTTCTCACGGTTAAATTCACGGAAATCACGTGCGCTGGTCCCGCACAATTTGTGACGAAGATTGTGATGTTTTTTGTTTGTTTTACTCAAAGGGTGATAAGTCATCGAGATACGCATGTATCCTCGAGAAATGTGTGATATTTTTATCTTACAAGTATGTTATTTTAGGAGTGCATTATGTATTTTTTTTTATAAATATTGAAGTTTACAATTCCATAAATTTTTGTAATTTATAAGAAAAATAAATTTAATACATTACTATGAAAATATATGTATATTAAAATTATTTTTTTATCATATACTATAAATTTTATAGAATTGTGAACTCAATTATTTATGTTTATAATTTGGAAGTGTCCGTAGCTATTAACATGACAAGGTTACCAATGTCACGTATGTATTAATAGCTGTCTTGTATTTTATTTTCCTTCGGCAATAATTTAATTCAAAAAAGTTAAGTGAGAAACCCTTCGAGTATCCCTAAAATTAATATTTTAAAAATTGAATACATTAGTGAATTGAAAATGAGAATGATTTAAAATTTAATGATTCAAAATTAAACTAAAATTATAATATAAGTTAAAATTTTTAATATATAATAGTTCAAAATAATTAAATTATCATAAAATTAAATTTATTTATATCTATTAAAATATTTTAAATATTATCAAATAATTTTATAATTTAAATTATCATTAAAAAAGTTAATAGCAAACCTCATTTTCTTGTTATGTGACTTTCATTTATAGAAATAAAATATTTTTTTATCGCTTAAAATTTTAAACTTTAAATATATATATATGCATGGCCAATATATATATTTATATATAGACACAAAGTCAAATAATAATAATGTTAATTTTATAAATAATAGTAATATTTTTTTCAAATAAAAATTAACCGATTGAATTGTTAAAATTGTAACCACTTCATATGATTTGAGCGGCTCATCGTTAATTCATCAATTTTTTAATTAATTTTTTGAAGGTCAATTTTAAAAATTACCCGGCCAATCATCACCGATTTCCAATTTTTCCTTTGAATTGAAACATTGATTAAAACAATAATTCACGTGATGAATGCTAATTGTTCTGGAAATTCAAACTCAATCAGAAAAGGGATGTGAAAATTGTGTCGGGAAATGTGCAATAATTCAAAATAAAAAATATTATCTTAGAACAAATTATTGATTGATTTGTAATTAAAAAATAATATCCTTTCGGCAGGTGGGAGGGGCCCAAAGTAAATAAAAATCGCAAAGCATGAATGCAAGCCGTTGCATGTTTTTCAGGATAAATTCTTACCTACCGTAATCTCGAGCTGAACTGCATCTAATATAAAAATATAAAAAATAATAAAAAATTTTTAATAAATAAAATAATAATAAATTCGTATTATAATTTATTGAAACATAATAATAAAAATAAAATGATTCATGGTCACATAATATCTCATAATCAAATAAATTATTTTTTTTAAGTTTACCAATTTAACATAATATAAATGTTCAATTGAATTAATTAAAAAAATAGCAATTGAATTAATTTTTTACCAATTTACATGTAAAATTTATTTAAAAGTGTGACTTAAACTGAATCAACCATTGACCTAATTCGAGTTTAATAATTATATATATATTCAAGTATATTATTACCTTATTAATTAATAAAGTAATCAATTTCTTAAAATTTGAAATCCATTTTGATTGCTGTAAGAATAAATTTTTATTGATTTTATTATTAATTAAAAGGCTGCATTAATTTACTTCCCATAAAAATAAAAATCCTACAAATTTTAATCTTTCAGAGATGGATACATGAGATGGAGTACAAAAATATTGTACGAAAAAATTAAAATTTAAAAATTATAAAAATTAAATTAATATAAATTTTTAGTCATAAATAAAATTAATAAAAAATTAATTTTATGAAATTGAAATAAATTTTTAATCATTTCTAAACTAATCCTTCTTCAATTGTTGGTAATATTTTCGGGATACACAACTTACATGCCTTCTGAACAAACAAAAATTTCTCATTTTTGGCGTCCGACGATAGCATTAGCAATGATCAATTGTAAATTACTCGGCAGGTAATGTATTAAAATATTATCCACTGATGGATCTTGTCAGAGCCTGGTCCACGGCTTACGTGTTTAATTTAATGAAATATGAATACATTATAGGCACTATCTTATAATGATAAAATAATTCGTATGTAAACACGTTTACTACGATGTGATTAGATTGAAAAAGCAACCTTGCGTTATAATGCAACCGACGGTCGCTCAGATAGTTCCACAGTTCACGGAATCACTAAAATACGAAATTAAAAAATAAAAATATCAAATCACGCTTAATATCTCAAAAAAGTTTCACATTTTTTTAATTCAAAATTTGATTCTTAATCATTATATATGCATTTAATCATTTAATTACTTCTGTTATCACTAAAAATTAAAAATATTAAATTAAATTATTTTAAATAACATAAAATTTAAATTATAATATATATATATCAAATTACAATTGTAAGCGTTATAATTTTATAAAATATAAATAGCTTATAACATGATTATATATATAATTAAATAAGTGACAGTGGCTAAAAGTCCAATTGAAATGAAAAAAAATTACAAATGAACCATTTTCGGGTCAAAATCCCAAAAATATCAATTAATGATAAGGTTTGAAGCCTAGGTGAAGATAATTGAACATAATAAGATCCCATGCTGCGTGATGTTATAAGAGGCCAACTTGTTAACTGAATCCATTTGATTCATACAAACGGGTCATAAATGGATTGGAGCAAGTCCTGCATATGAAAATTATGAAATTCCTAAATATGAGTCCAAGTCCTAAGCTTTGTAGATGGAGGACTCGTAAACTAAGTGAACAAATTTTTTCTTATCTTTTAAATAATTTTAATTCCTTTAAAATAATTTTTAAGTTTAAAATAATAATTGTAAGTTCAAGGATCACACATTTAATACATTCTTAATTCACACCAACAATTTATGACTAAATAAATTATAATAAAAATTTGCTAATTTTAAAATTATTAATTGAAAAATAAAATTATTAATTTAAAAACTATTTATTTAGGTTAAATAGAGTTAAGATAAAATAGAAAGAATTGGATTTGGGATTCAGTTTTGGACAGATTAGATGAAGATTTATATAGTGTGTTGGTTTAATTTAAAGGTAAAAATGTAAAATTAAAAAAAATGTGGACTCATCCATTTCAATCCAATCCGCACAAACCTCAGACCCAGCAAACCAAATTACTTTATGTCCACAATTAAATGTATTCATATTTTATGGGTCCTAATTTACATTTTTCTTGTGGACTTGTGAACTCGTCTACAGGCTTAAGTTCATTTTAATAGCTCTACAACCAATCGATACATCTATTACCTTCCTTATATGTTCAAATAATGATTGCCTATCAAATCTCTAAAGAAAAGCCTTTAACATTAGAATACTAGACTTCTTAATCACAAATTATCATCTCTTTCATTGATCAATAGCATAGCTAAAGCTTTGGAATCAATTTGCAAAATAATTAAGTGAAAACTAACTCCCAAGCTAGAGTAAGGCTTTCCAACATACCCCAAATTTTAGCTGTGAATGTATTGCATTTACCAAATCTTTGAACAACTTTTATCCAATCCTTTCTATCATTCCTAAGAATGCCTCCACAACTCGAGTTTGCAGAGCTTGCCTTTGTTGCACACTCACAATTCAATTTGTTCCATATCAATTTAGGAGCTTGAAAATCACTTCCACAGTAATATTTCTTTTTTCCAATAGAGCACATTTCATCAAATTGTTAGAAAAATTAATATCCTTAACTTATCCCATTATAACATAAGATGGATTAATGGAATAAGAAAAGGACAGTTCAAATACACTTTTATTCCTCTAACCAAATGAACCAAACCACAACACCCCATCTTGTAGGCCACTTAAGATCAAAATTAAAACCTATAGAATTATCCAAATTAGCTTAAACCTAGTCCAAAATATTAAATGAAAAAAATGAATTCTATAATGGCCACTAACTAAAGACAATGAAACCTTTTTAGTTGACTAACAATCATGCAAAACATGTATATGATTTTCAATTATATTTAACCAAATCGGACAATTGGAGTTATCCAAATTCCTTCTATCTCCTTTTTGGTTTATGAGAAAGTAATTGTTACAAATATGCATAAGAAAATTTTAATTCTATTTAGACCTTTCAAATCCGAGATTAATTTCCATATTTGCTAATTATACAAATTTAATTAAATAGTTAACGACTCATAAGCACTTCTTACAAAATATTTATCATTCTTGCTGTGACCTTGAAACATAATGTCCTTATTTTCTTAGAAAGTATGGTAAAAATGCAAATAGATTATCTGTTATCTCTTTCAGTGCTAGATTGGTAATAATAGACATATCCTAACAATCTTATACATTCAAAAATAATCTTATTGATCAAGTTTGGAGCAATTTGGTTTCTAGTTTGATCCTTGAGTTGTAGGCCTTAAGTCACACATCATCTTAAAACTTAATAGATTTGCCATTGCTAATGCTCCACGTAGTACCATTACTATAATTATGCCATAAGCTAGTTATGCTTTTCCATAGTTGAGAGTAAAAGCTTTTAACCACTATATCACTAAGCCACTAATGATTTCTACTATATTTGCTTTGCAAAATTTTGGCCCCATGACATTAAAAGCCTGAATACAAGCTCACACTATTTTTAGCTAACATGCATAATTCAAAACCTTCAAGTTTTTAATACTCAAATAACCATTTTTTTTAGGAATTTTTAACCAAGAAATCATGTAAAGCTTTCTATCATTAGTATCATGACTTTAAATGAATGATCCCCTAATTTTCTCAATTTCATAAATAGTTAAATTGGGAATAGTAGTCACTTGCATAGTGTAAATAGTTAGAGCTTTGTTTTAGCTATAATTACCTAACTTGCCATAAAAAGACATTTAGTTTTCCATCTAGCTAATATATTCCAAATCTTTTTCACAATATGACCATAAGAAAAATTGCAAACTCTCTTATGAACCAAAGGCATAACAAGATACATGCCAAGGCCAAAAGAAGGATAAAAACCACTAATGCTAATGATTTTACTATAGAGATCTTTTTTCATATTCCTAGAAAAGAAGATATAAGATGTCGCATTATTAATATTTTAACCAAATACTTAACAAAAATTTTTAAGACAATGAAGGGCTACATTAATTTAATTTTTCAATGGTTTTCTAAATAAAAGTAGATCATCTACAGACATCAAATGGGAGATGGCTAGCCCTATTTTACCAATAATCACTGAATTCCATTCTTTGCTCTTTTAGCATTATTGATGATATAAGATCATTTGTTCATGCATAACATAAAAATATATGGTGATAAAGGATCACCCTATTGAACTCTTATGGATGGATTAAATTCTTTTGTTTTATTTTTAATTTGAAAGAATATTAAGGAATGCTAATGAAACATATTTCATAATTAAATCCATAAATTCTTGCTTCACATGTGTTCCAATAAGAATTTCTTTGATAAACTCCCAATTGAGTTAATTATAATCTTTCTTTAAATCCACTTTAAAGGTAAGATAGCCCTATTTTTCCTCATATGTCTCATTACGTGCATCATCTTTTAAGAAATAATAATGTTATCATGAATATTCTGCCTTAGAATAAAGCTCACCATAAATGGAGACAAAAAATTTGATAGTATTAGTTTCAACTTATTCACAATTATCTCTATTACACTTTTGCAGAACACATTTCATAGAGATATTAATAAATTTTACTTGTCTATTTTAAAGATCAAACAAAATAGAGTCTTATTGATATCATGTAGGTTCTATTTTAAACAGTCATTTCACAAAATCATAGATATCCTTACCTACTATTTTTAATTTTTCTAATAAAAGAGAGCTAGAAAACTATTGTCACCTAAATTTTTATTGCTACCTATCATAAATATAGCATTTTTAATTTCCATATTGTGTGTCTAAAAAAATATGAGCTTTTATAGTAATCTTGTAGTGCATTGAAAATATACAATGCATATCTTCTAGATGTATGCATGGCTAGATTAGGTATGTATGTTTGAGCTTAATTAGATATGGCATTAATTTGGAATGAGAAAAAATAGTGGTAATTAATGAAAAATTTTAATTCACAAATAAGATTCTCAAACATAAAAGTGAGGCATAATACAAGTGCAATTTACCTAATGGTAGATTCTTCCCACTTTAGGTTTATGAGCATGTTAAAAAAAAGGCAAGGCCTTGTTCTTTAATAAGTAATATAAGTAGATTTTTCTTACATTTTGAAAATATGAAAATAGTAACTTGGGTAGAAATCAACATAAAGCACTTTGATAAATTTCTACAATTTTTAAATTTATAAAGTTCAGTTTAGAGTTGTAAGTTAACATATAGCCAAAAACTTAATATATGACATTTGGTAACATAAGAAAAATCTTCTTAATTTATTTTTTAAAATTAAAAAAAAGCTTAATAAGATTGGTTTTAAGGGATTTTCCCTACTGGCATTATCATTAATGCATTATTATTTTTATGGTATACTAGATTAGCTAAATGAATAGTTTTTTAATGCTAGTGAGTAGTTATGATTGTCTTTCATTTGTTATAGGGTACTTTGTCTTTACCATATGGAGGTAAAGACACTCTAAGAAGGGGTGGCTGTACAATTGGGAAGTTAGAGTGATAGGACACATCCATCATTATTTGCAATTTAAAGTGCCATGCTATCTTTATTAGTCTAACCTATTAAATTGTTTGACAACCATCATGCTAGTCATTTAGGTAGGAGTTGCACACATGCCAACCTATTGCTCATTAACCTATTTAAAAACTTAGTTAACAACCCACCTAGAAGAATGTTATAATATTAGCATCAATTGATAGTGGTGAGGATAGCTTAGCATAATTCAATAGGACCTTCACATAGATGGAAGTAGGGGTGCTTAATGAGCATTAGACTTCTAACCTTGATATACTAAGTTGCAAACCTTTTGTAGATTGAATTGGCTAAAAAAAAGTTACAAACAAATGGGTTTAAATGGACAAGGCCCAATAGATTGGAATCCAAATAAGTTAGACTAACATGGTTTACAAGTTGGCTTGTGAACCACTAATAAATTTTTTCTAACTTAGTCTTGCTTTGTTTATTACCCTATACTACCTAGCCCAATAGTTTTGTCAAATGAGTGGATTGGTCTAGATTGAAGCAAGACTATATAGACCAATCCATAAAATTTATTTAAAAAAAGCTAGTTTGTAATGATTCAAGTCTAGTTTGTGAAAGTTTTGGGCTAGTACATGGACTTGTCAATTTTTTGCAACATTCCCATTTCTTAAGTTACAAAGATATTAAAAACAAGTAACAATCTACAAAAAAATATGGAAAAAGTAGAGCTTTCTAGTAATAAGAAAAGTATCATAATCATATTTCCTAATATCCCTCAATTGAAAAGGAAGAAAGAAGAGATCTACAAATAATAGAAGAAGATATAAGATCAATTTCTTTACTTATGAAGTAATCGTTCAATTTCAAAGTTACTGGGTTAACTCCAAAACTACAAATTATGAATCTAAGGTTAATTTTTTATTCATTAGAAACTACCATTTTAACTTTCTTTAAATGTAAAAGGTATACAAGTTGTAAGTATCTAGTTCTCTTCTCTTTCATGTTTGGTTTCTTTTTAGTTTTATTATGAAATAAAGCTAAAAAAAACTTTTGGTTATGGAAGTAATATAAGGATTTTTATGTTTGGACAGCTTGGAATTTATGGGTTTTAATTTGATAATCAATGTGAGAGTATGGCTTCTTAAAGTTTCTAAAGCAATGTAACAATTATTTAAGGTTTGAAATTTTGATTATGGTATTTAGATTTAGGAATAATTTTAATGTGAATTTGGTCTGTTTTGGTTAATGGCTTAATCTAGGTATATCTTATAAAAAACATGGAATAACATTTAGTTTAGGCTAAGCAGATAAGCTAATTATTTTTTTTCTTTTTAGGTGATTGGTCTGTGGATAAGTACTTATCCATACAGGATAAGTCCTTTTAAACTGTGGCCTATAATGATCAATCCATTTTAACCTATGATAAAAATGGACCATATTTTATGAAATCTAATCCACCAAAATCCACGAATCAAACCTATCTTATTTGTGGATTTAGGTCCATTTTATAACTTTATGGCCTAACCCCAGCATCTGAGTCACAAACTACTTATTTTAGTTACTCTTTGTGAAGCTAATTGCAATTACAATTACTAATTCCCAAATCAAATTTTTAAATTTTGATTTGTCCTAGTTGAGCTATAAAAGTGAGTATTAAGCTTGAGTACATTGCATTGCCTCCTTCATTGCCAAATACTAAATGCCACACATAGCACCACCACAGGCCTACTATTCATAGCTACATAATAGGTACCCATTTTCCTTCATTCTTTGTTTTATAACTTCTATTCATTGCTACTATTGCAAACCTATAATAGGTAGTTTGATTTTATTATTTTGTGAACTACTACTATTTCACTATTCCTTTTCCTTATTTAGTTATTATTTTTCTTTTCCTCGATTAATAAGTGGTTTCTATTTTCTATGTAATCTTTATAGGAAAAGATTACTATTTGTTCTATAAGAATTTTGAATCTAAATTTAATTGAAAGGTTTTGACTTTTGAGTTTAGTTTTAGATTTGTTTAATTTAAATGTTATGGCTTATAGTGTTTCCTTTATTTTACTATGTTTGATGGTGAAACTTATTCTTTTTGTTTGATTGAAATATGTTCCTTTTTATTTTCCTAATAAGTTGGTGTTATTTTATTTTGTAGTTTTATGATGTTCATATCATCAAAAGGCTAAATTTAATAAATTATAAATTCACGAATTTTATTACAAACCATATACATCCTCCTTATTATTAATTCACCTTAAACTTAATATTTTATCAATATGACTTTTCTACCCAATCATCAATATATAATTACAAAAATATACTACTAATGATCTATATACAATATCTACCTTTTCATTTTTCTAAAAATTTAAAAGATATAACAATAGTACAAAGTTATTGGTTCATATGTTGATTATCTTAGCTATTAATATTATATTTACAAAATTGTTTTTTTCATAACATTGAATTAGTTTGGATGATTTTACATAATATTACGTGGGTTCAAGTTGTTTGTTTCCAATTTTCTCTCTCTAATTTTTCTTCTTTTAGCTTGATTGATCTTTTCTTATTCATTTGGTTATGTATCATGTTTTTATGTATTAATTATTAAATTGCTAATTTGGCAATTGGTAGAAACATTTATAGTTGTTTCTATGCAGTAAATATAAAATTATGCAATTTTGTGGTTAGTTTACAAGTGTAGGTTCAAAATAGGCTAAATATGGGATTTTGCTTGATATAATATGGATGAGTTTGCGGGCTAGTCTACTAGAGTTATGAACTAGGTTAAACCAGTTTAAATAGGCCCACCTAAAAATAAGCCTTAGCAAACCATGCCTAAATGGATTAGGCTTATACAAGCTTTAGTCCAGTCAAGTTTGGCCCGTTCATTAAGCATCCCTAGATTGAAGTAGCTAGTGGTTGAAATAAAAAAGGTTATATTTATGGCATTGAAGGTATGCAAAGTTATTAGACCTTTATTATTCCTAGCTAGCTCATCCTCATAAGATGAGATATAGAAGTTATAGAGCATTATCTAAAGCCAAAATAAAGAGCTTATGAAAGGAAGAAATGAGATTATGTGGAATAATCAAGTAATGACAACTTAACAACAGTAATTTACTACCTAGTAGAGCCAAATTATGTATCATGACTATCACTTTATCCATCTATTTCAAAAGTTGAAGATAAGTACTAACCTATAGCTTAAGGATATGCCACTAACTGACCTAGGAAAAAAAAAGCACCATGAAAAGCTCTTATTATCATACCTGCCAAGTTTTTCCTTGTAGGCTAAGCTATAAAAGCTATAAAACACTAGCCAACACTAAAATAAAAAGGTTATAAAGGCATAAATAAGATTGCATGGAATAATTAGGAGATGATAGCCTAATAACAATAGCTTGCTATATATTAGAACTAGATTGAGTTCTATAACTACTACTTCAATTATTTGTTCTAAAGGTTAAAGATACATTTCAACCTATTGTAGAAGGATGAACCATAAGCAAATCAAAAAGGAGAATGCCATGAGAAAGAGTAGTAAAGGGATAATGAGAGATAGCCTCATAAGGCTTAGGTTTATTGTTATATGTTACATATATTGAATTTTATTATTTTTGTATATTGAATTTCATTATTTACATTTTTTACATTATATGGATAAATTATTAACATTTAATTTTATGAAGCTAGATTCAAGAAATTTAGTTATTGAATGGATATCTATTTTGGTTGAATTATATTGACATAAAGTTTTTGTTGTATGGGTTGCTATAAAAACTAGTAGCATATTATTAACAAATTTATAAATAAAAATTCCAATAATTTTCCAAAAATTTATAGACTAGTGATGGTTGTACTAATAGATCATATTTAGCAACAAATTATTTCATCGTTAACTAAGAGTAAAATGCATATCTTTCCCAGTTACTGACGAAATTAGCGATGAATAATCCATCACAAAACTAAAAATACCCCTATTTAGCAAAGGAAATTCCATCACAAATTATATTTAGTAAACATAGTCATCAGTTGCAGGTTATCATGTTTTATAACTTTGGTGATGGATATAAAAATCCATAGCTAAATTAATTACCAATGCATAATTTACTAATGGCTTTCAATCAACTGCTAAGTCCATTGTTAATTAGATTAGCAATAGATTTAATAAACTTAACAATGAATTTTTCTATCACTAAATGATAATTTGTTTATGGTGTACTTCTTACAAAATCATAAATTCTTACATATATGCGATGTTGTACATTAAGCCATTTAAAATAATTTTTCTAAATGCCAAATTACTTATAAGTTTGGATTTAACGCAATAACTATAGCTACATCTAGCCATCAAAATGAGTAGGCTATTGCAATTCTATATATGCCATGCTAAACACGAACTTTTTATCAAATCTTTGTTCAACATGAAAACCATGAAAATGCAAAAAATGGATTCAATTACATAACTAAATCCAATAACTCTTTACATTTATTATTCTAAATAAAAACATCATTTAAATTTGGTATTTAAAAATTTATTAAATGGCTTAACATATTTCGTTCCATTTATTTAAGAATTTCTCCTATAAAATATGAGATGCTTATCCAAGCACTACCTTACCTTTTTATTCTCATCACTTGGGTTTTCATTTATATAATATTTATATGTGTTTTAGGTAATCACTATCAATTCAAATAAAAATATAATATATGAATCATCTTAATTTTTTATATGTAATTTATTGAGTTAATTTGTTTTTTATGGTAAGTTAAAAAAGGAAGAAATTACAAGTTTAGGAAAATTATAATAGCAAAAGAGACAAAAGATATGACTTTGAAGAAAGATAACTAAACATCACTACAAAATTACAAATACTCTTTTATACATAACCATTAGTTAAAGTAAAGATTGGCATCTATATTGACGTATCAATATTTTTAAAATTATTGTGAATAATAAGATGATAGTTAATAAATACAAGTAATATTTATTTTGATGCAATAACATTTTTTAAATTCTTATGAATCTCAAATTGATGATTAAACTTATAACCAACATTTATATGAATGCAATTTCATGTTTGAAAATATTAGGAAACTTAATTAATTTGATTTTTTACTTAATTAATGTTAGAAGTATGGTGAATTGTTACTTTATGGAGCATTAAGCAAATTTAAGACATTGATTATTTACTTAATCGATACTAAAATTGATGAAGTAGCAGCATTTTTTTAAATATTATCCTAACTTTGTATATCTATTTTTTAATAATCTAATGCCATTTCTTTAAAATGTAGGTTATTAAATTAAAAATCGACATGTATTGGTTTTAGTTGCAAAACTTTCATGTCATCTTCTATTTCACATTATTCATACCTTTTGAAAACCACTTCTCTAGTGATAATCCCTACCTTCAACGTTTCTTAGGCAATTCCTAAACTTCGACCACATTTTCAGTTGCACTTATAGTAGGTTTCATTCTTGTCCTAGTTGTTATACCTATTTTTATGTATATTTTCTTGTCTCATTTTTATTTTTTTTAATATCAAGAGATTATTTGGCTTTATTTGGTTAGGAGATATATGTATGAATAAATGATATTATGATAACCTTGTTCATTATTGAGTTTAGGATTATGTTATCTATTGTGTTTAGTGATACTTTTAAGGTTTAGTCGCCCTTGGTATAAATGGTTATGATTATGCTTCATTTAGTGGTGATGCCTATACCATTTCAAATTAGTGCCTTTGTTATTCCATGTAATTATATCTTTTTAAGGCATTGTTATTCCATGCAACTATATCTTTTTAAAGCATCTAATATATTATATAATGGAATTAATTTTATTTGTTCCCTTGGTATATAAATTAGTGGATGAATTTATAAAGCATAATGATTTATGTAATTTTACATTAATTACTTGACATGCAATTTATGTTTTTTTGCCATGCCTAAAATGTTTGTCTTATTATGAGCATAAATTATATATCTATTACTTTCTTCATTATCAGCCTTTAACTTTATTTCCATATCATTGTACATGATTAAAATTATTTTTCTTAATCTTAAATTGCTA
This sequence comes from Sindora glabra, assembly GCA_020226215.1. Taxonomy (NCBI): domain Eukaryota; kingdom Viridiplantae; phylum Streptophyta; class Magnoliopsida; order Fabales; family Fabaceae; genus Sindora; species Sindora glabra. The sequence goes on from CM035225.1 coordinate 34,096,196, forward strand.
GAATATAGATCCTATTAGAAAAACAATTGCCCCTACCTAAAAGACTAAGAAAGGTCCTACAAATTAAGGGGTGTCATCATGATACAGGTTAGAGGTGAAAAGTTAAAAATTGAGTTCAATACCAAAGGACATACAGGCAAAAGAAATAAAGCAATATATAATAGTTATATTAGGTTAACAACATGGTATGAAATATCAATAGGTTATGTAGATTAAAGGAGTGCCCTCATGGCATTAAAGGATAACTTCTTGGAAGATATCTTGTTATATATTTGATTTGGATAACTTTGTATTATAGATATGTAAAAATATATTTATAGAATAATCATATATAACTCTTTTATATGTTTTTTTCTTGTAGAATGCCTTCGGTCTTCCTAACACCTTTAACATGCGTAAAAAAGTACTGTCATAAGTAGCAGATTAGTGGAAGACTTCAAGATAAGGTTAAGGTAGGATTATGCTAATCCTTAGACTAAGAAAAAAAAACCCACTTCAAGAAAGAAACTTTATTGGCCAACAATCATGAGAGAAGTTCTTAAAATAAAAAAATGAGTATTTTAAGGTAAATTTTGTACATTCTAGCAATTAGTTTTACTTAAGATTTTATTTGAATATTATTTGTACTTATGAACTAATGCATCCTTTTTTCAATAAGAGTTATGTAATTTAAACTAAAAGAGATGAAAGAAAAAAATATATCTACATATGTTCTCCTGAGAAGGCTATCGTAAGCTAGTGTAGGAAATGGTGGAAGAGAGGCTCATAGAAGCCAAAGGTGATGACTCTGATGAGACACCTTCCATTTCTCATCAAAATTATAGAAGTGAGGTAAAGTTCATAAGCAAAGGAAGTACATGACACTAAAGTGTTAACCTATAATGGAATGGATTATAAATGTTTAAAATTAAATTAGAACTTATTATTTAGTTTTAAAGCTTTTATTTCACTAAAATTGAATCTAATTATCTATTTTTTATTATTACTATAGGATACTCTCATATAGCAAGTCTCATAAGGTTAGTTTATGCTAACTAGGAAGAAGGAAATCTAGACCACAACATTATGATTTGAGAAGCATTTTATTCATGTTCGAGATGTTAGATATGGCATCAGCCTATATAATTGCTTTGGCCATTTAAGGTGCCATCAAATAGGACATTTATGCTACAAGTTAGAAGACTTCAAAGCAAGCATCACCCTTAGCATAGAAGCTTAATGTAGATTGGATGGAAAAGATGTAATAAATACAATAACAACAAATACAGATGGAGCAACAAATGCAATTATGACTTCGAGCTTTAATGAACCTAAATTGCCTTCCAACAAACTATATAATCTAGTTCTGTAGTATTTATCCATTATCCCCTATGACCATAAATTACGAGGAGGAGTTAACCCTTGCCCACTATCCCTTACGACCATAAATCATGGGAAGGAGTTAGCCTTTACAATAGTTGCTTATCTTGCCTCTAGGATTATTGATTAATAAGGACATCAACCCCTCTTATGATTGGTATGGAGGACTTATTAGCAACCACCATGGCCGGAGACATTATAGAAACCATACTTAAAGCCAATATTACCCCTAACCCTTACACTTTTCTATATATGTCTATGCATGAATTAAATTTCTTATAGTCAGGGTTCATATTAATCATGGTAAAGCCTCACACATTCTAATGGTGGCTAGACCACTTATATGGAAATTTATAGTTGGGTTAATTTTGCCAAGTTGTGAGGTCCACTATTAACCATTGCTCAACAATCAAATTAAGATGATAGTTGACAAGCTTTTAGATTACATAACTAATATGTTAATGCTAAATAATGAGGTCTAAATAGTGGAAGAAGCCCACAGGACTTTCATTATATGGCTAACAATCCTTATTTAATACTTAGCGAAGGTATCAACTGGTATCCTCTTTTATACTACTAACTTATTTTATATTGTTAAAGTTATCTTAGTCTTGTTGTTTAAGATTACTAAGCAATGTTATTTATAGTTTCAATGACCATTAGATGATGATTGGATGGCACTATAGGCAAAGCTTTGTAGTTTATAAGCCCAAGAAGCTTAGATCCAACTTATGATTGACGTGAATATAGTAGGAATAACTTATCTATTATTCATTAAGAAGGATGCCATCTTGTAATTCTTAAGGTTTAAGAAGCTTGATATCACTTGTATCCAACTCTAGCTAAGGTAGGTTTGTATTGTCTTCTTTTAACATGCATAAATTAATTGAACTAATGTTTGATTAGAAGTTTAACTCACATCAAAGCTTTTCTAACACTGTTATGATCTTTACACCTTAGCAAGAGTTCATTATCGATTCCTATGCCTATATCAAATTGACCTTTAGGCCTAATAGTGAAGGAGACATACATTATGGCTACATTTCTCTTAGAGTTGAGGAAATCCTACTACTTCATGTCATATAATGAAGGTTAAGTATTACTTATACGTTAATTAGATCTCTATTTTTTATAAATAGATTTTGACATTTTATTATGCTATTGTATTGTAGACACCATTGGATGCCTGTTGTGGAGTACCTGAAAAAAAGTCATTTTTTTGTTAGATCCCTTTAGTAAAGAAGTGCCATCAAACTTGAAGAATATTTTAGACAAAGCTTTGTGTGAATGTTACAATAAGGGCTTGTAACCAGAAGGGAAAGGTAAAAAATTAAAATGAATCGATATGCAAGTGTTATTTTAGAGTAAGAAAAGCATATGTATCAATAGGATGAGACTAACCTGCTATTTAATTATAGTTCCCTATATGAGCTAACAATGTGGATTATGGCTACTATATCATGCAATATATCCATGATATGATATGCCTTTGAAAAACCTAAATTGCAATAATCACTTGCTTATTTACAACTTTTTATATGCTTAATTAACTGAATTGATTTTAATGGTAACATATTAATTATGAACACCATTCTATAAGTTGAGCTTAATGAAATGAATAAGTTTTAGGTAGGGTATTTCCTTAACGTTGGAGTTAAACTAAATTGAATGGCTTTAGGTATGTCTAAATATATAGTGATTGTAACTTGTTTTAAATTAGTTAATGATAGTGCTTTCGTTGTAAATAACTTATTGTATTTAATGTGTAAGTGAAAGTTCAAATACTTTATATAAAAGCACTAACAATTGTTCTACTAGTGTCAATTATTATATGTTTTAGTTGTTATTGTTGTCCAATGTGATCTATTTCTATAGTAATTAATTGGTTATTTCTAATGTGTGTTGTTTTTTAAAAAAAGGGTTAAGAAAAGACATTGATTTTTAGTAAATAACTATCACTAAATGGCAAATTTTCATGTTGATAATTTTATAAATAATTAACATCCTAAAGTTTATTAGAAAGATGATATTGTAGTCATGTAGAAATCATCTTTGTAGTTAATGATCAATATTTAAATGAAAATAACATCATCTTGATAACTTTTATCCTTTGGGGGAGTTAAAATAAAACAAGTAAAACATAGGTGCCCATTGTAAATTTCATTATGCAAACTTTCCAACCCTAAAATAATTCACTATATAATAAGATATTCTCATTTTCCAACCATAAGATAATTTCTTTATTTGCCTATCACTAAATATGTAAGATTATGCACTTCTTGGAAAAACGTAAACTATAAAAGCAAATATTTTTTTAGTTTCTATAATTGTTCTTATAATTTAGTTTTTGGTTTTATAATTAATTGTATTTTGTTGCTTATCATTTTAATGCAATTTTTATAGGTTTGTACAAGTAAGGAATTTAATTTTATTAATTTTCTTTAGCATTTGATGATATCATCTATTATTTATTTATGTGAAAAATGCAATATGATACATCAAATTTTAATAAATGTGATTTGCTAGTATTAAATTTAAGAATGCTATTTTAGATGGTGCAAACCTTACATATTGAGTAATGAGTATCAATACAAATTTAACATTACACTAATCTCTAATAGGGGTATTAGATATAGCTTTTCACCATTTTCAAGATTTTGTTATTCAATTTATTCTTTAAAATTATTTAAATTAAGATTTTACAGTGCCATAGGGTATAATGGTTTCTACTTTTGGTAAGGGAATTTCATAAAAAGGAATATAAAAAGAAGAGGGAAGACCAAGGAGGGAGGAATAGAGGGAGGAATTAGGGTTAATAGGTATAAAAGAAACCAAAATACTATTATGAACATTACATATTGATTTTTTTTATAAAAAATAACATATAATATTATTTCTTATGATACTTAAAAAAAATGATATCAATTGTTTTCAATAAGATAACTGACATTATTATTTTCTTCCAACAATCACAAACCTAAAAAAGAGAAGTTGAATCTTTATTGTGTTTATTGTGAGACTATTCCAAAGCTAAAGCCACTTGGATTGATCTAGATGCTTTTTCTTTTTCTTTAAATTTCTTCACTCAAGACTCTATGGATTAGCTTATGATTAATGCTTTCCCTCCCAATTCTACTAAAGGGATTAAGTGGAGTAGAATTTTCTTAATCATCATTTGGTGCATATAAGTTAGTAGAAATAATTTGATCTTTAGAGATTCTTTTTCCTCCATTGGCTCACTAGTAGGAAAGTGTTTCCCTTAGAAAAAGAATATGTTGAGGCTTTCCATTATGTTATGAGCTAGTAACTCTTTAGCAAAAATTAGACAGTGTATACTTATTACTTTTAGCGAACATACCAATCTTTTCATTAAACCCTTGGGGTATGCTTTGAACAGATAGCAAAATTCATAACTTTGCAAACCACAATTGAACATCATCGAAGCACCTAAGCATGTTAAGTTGTAACAGTGCCCTATATAAGGATACTTTAGGTATAATAGGCTAAAAAGGGACAATTCTGAATTAAGAGAAGAATACTCCATTCACTTGGTATATGCCTTATTCAATAATTTTAAGTGTGCGATGGATGGTTACAAGCTAATATACTCTAGTCTCAGGCTTAGTGCTAAGCTATCTATTGGGCCTCTCAACATTCCATTCCCTAAGGAACATTTTGCACAAAAGCCTCCTCAATGGAAATAGACATATTTTTTTAGAGTTGTCATATAGCCTTTTTGCCATGCTTTAGGTGTCTAATTGACACTATAATACACTGAAATAAAGATAAAAATGTGAAAATTACAATATAGGCTTTTTTAAACCCTTTCAAATTCTTGAACATTTCCAAAATTATTAAAATACTTGTAAACTTGGGAAAATTTAGAAAAAATATGCAAATTTTTGGCATAGGATCCACTCAATGTGCTTAATTTTCTCACCAAGTTTCATCTAGCATTAACCATGTTTGCTTACCAAACTTTGTTATAACTACTAGCTTATGATATTTTCTTTTACTTTAAATGTCAATGCCTTTATTGACACTTCAATCTAACATGACTCTATGAAGAATCTACTTACTTTCTTAAATCCTTATGTCAGTTTTCAACTTACTCTTCTAAGTTATTGTCTTGACTACTCATGCTTACCTATTTAAGCACTATGAATATTCTCTATCTCAAATTTGAGCTATTATCTCTATAACATTGGCATTCTCTTAGAAAAATGCATCATTGACAAATTTCTTAAAAAGTTTTCACTGTAGACTCCTTTCAAAGTGTTCTAACATATTTTAATGTCACTTTCCTATTAGCTTTCCTAAACTTGTTACCTCTATGACTTGTTTAATGGGTTGTTACCTTTGCAATTATGTGCTCAACACCTTTGTAACTTATACGGATGTCATTTCCACAACAAAAGTGTGTGTCAAGTCTATAGCTCATAAGCAATGCTTGGCACTTTGAATAGGTTATTAACAAGGTATCTCAATTTAATGCTTATGACATTGATATGAGAGACAAGACTTATACCTTGATTTATGCATAGAATCCCATAACCTTACTTTTAAGACTACTTATGCTGCTTTTGATCAAGTCATTATACTTTGTAATGCTACTTTCACATTCAATCAAATCCTTAAAATCCTTTTTGAATTGATACTCTCCAACATCTCATTAGCCACTACAACTAACTTAAAGTTAATGCTTTCTAGCATTATGGTTCTTATAACCTTTCCTATGTGTATTCTTTGATAACTTTACCAACCATATCATTTGATGGCTCCCTCATTTCAACATCTAGAAGGGCTTAGGCATAAAGCATTATCCATTCTAACTTAATTTTTTCATGCTTACACACAAGTAATGTGAGCTCCAAGGTTATTGTTATAGTATCTCTTTGTAACTAATGATGTGCTAGCATATTATCACCTTGAATGGTTCCTCCAAACTATCTAGACACAATTTTGGACTTTTCTCTTTAAATAAATCTACTTATTTCCTTCTATTATGGCTACACATATTTACATGACCAAGGTTTTGCTTTTTAGGTTTACCACACCTTTCTAAAATAGTTAAGCACTCTAGTATGACTAAGGTTTCTTTTACTAGATAGGTTGTAAAATCATTCATTAATTCTTCTAGATAGTGTTTTTACATCCCTTAATGCTATGATTATGAATAAGCACATAATTAATGTCCCATACTTGCAAGCTTGCCCTATGACATAAATGCTTGCACCTAATGCACTAATCAATATTCCCTCAAATGCATCATTCTCTTACATACTAATTTTTTAAGTTAATCCAACCTATTGTACCATTTGATCAAGTCAAGTTTAAGAATGATAGCTTCAAATATCTTTTATATAGCATTAGACAAGCATTTATCACAAGTTAATAACTTTTTAATTGAAATTTTATGAGTCATGCTTGCCATTCTTAGCAAATATGTTAGTTTTTTCATTAAACCCTCAGATCATGCTTGGAACTAATAGCCAAACTCATAAGTTCATAAGTCATAATCGACTATCCCTAAAGCACCTATGCATGCTAAGCCATAAGAATGCCTTACACAAAGAGCTTTTAGGCACAATAGATTTAAAAAAGATAACTTTGAAAAAGGAGAGAAACATTTTATTCGCTTGATATATACCTAATTTCATAGTTTATATGTAAGAAATAGCCATAAGCTAAAACACACGAGTCCTAAGTTTGCTGTTAAGCTATTTCACCAAGCCTCTTAACACTTTAGCCTTAAAATGCATTTTGAATAAAAGCTCATCTGACAGAAATAGACATACTTTTTTCAAATTATTATAAAACCTTTTTGCCATTTTCTATGTGTCTAATTGACACTATGATATACTAAAATGAAGATAAAAAAGTGAGAATCATAACTATAGGCTTTGTAAACACCTTTGGATTCTTGAACTTACCAATATTATGAAAATGCCATTAAACTTGAAAAATCAAGAAAAATAGTACATAAGTCAAATTGATCTCAAATTTTTGCCATGTGACACACTCAAGATGCTTGATTTTTCTACTATGTTTGATTTAAAGCCAAGCATGCTTCCTATTGAACTTTGTCATAATTGCCAACTTGTGAAATTTTGGCTTGGTTCTAAGCTTCTCTTGAAATCTAACAAGTTAGTGAAGTGGGAATCCGCTCCTATAGGTGTTGTCAAATTCAATGTTGATGGTTGTTCTTATAGAAGTCCTAGTAAAGCTAGCTTTGGTGGTTTTGGTAGAGATTAGAATGGGAACTAGTGGTTTAGTGTCTCCTATCCCTATGGGTAATCCTTAAATTTATAAGTGGAAGTGCTAGCCATTAGATTTGCTTTGAGAATTACTAAGGAATTTAATATAAGGAAGATTATTGTAGAATTTGATTTTATGGATGTAGTCTGATTGTGCACTCATAGAATTGCTTTCTCTCATTCCTTTTAGGGAATTTACCAAAATATTGGTTAGTTCAACAATTCTTTCACCTCCATTTCATTTTTCCATATTTTAAGAGAGGGAAACCAATCTTATGATTTGTTAGCCAAATAGAGGGCTTTGTACCAGTATCAAGAGAATTTTGGGGGAACATCCTTTTGATGGTCTTTCTTTAGTTCTATTGGTTGACTCCTCTAGAATCTAGTTCTACTATTAGGCCATTTTTTTTATTCTTGTATTTTGTTTCCTTGCTACCAAAAAAAAAAAGTCTATAAATCAAGAATCACAAATTTTAGATTTGCATTGTCGCCAATAACAAAGCTTTAAAAGGTGGATTCTCTTAAATTTTAAGATGTATTTGAATATATTTTTATTTTTTATGTTTAAAAAATAATTTTAAAATTTATTTTTAAAAATTATTTTTTATTTTCAAAATCTATTATTGAATTCAAGGAAAACAAATAATAGAGGATGTTTAGTGAAGTAAATAAGTAAAAATTTTGTTTAATTATAAAACTATCATTAAAAACAAAAAAATAAGTTTAGAAAATATCTATAACTTATTCTTTTTTTTTAAACAAAAAATTTAGAAACAATTTTTTAAAAATAAAATCTAAGAACATACTGACAAAGAAATTTTTCAATATTTTTTATTTTTAAAACAAGAAGCTGTTTTTAAAAATAGAATCCAAACACCCTTGACTTCTTTTTCAAGCATTTCTGTCACTTTATTTATTGAGGAAAAATTACAACGCTTCATCTGCATATGAACAGGTAACGTGGACCAGCATAACCATGCAAGATCGGACATGCGAAGATCATGGACTGCTTAAGCCCATACAAGAAATGGAAACTTGTGAGTGATTTGGTTTAGTCCCTCTTTGAAATGGGCCAGCCCGTAATTTGAAAGATTTGAAGTTTAAGATTTTCTTATTAGATATCAAACTGGGCCCTATCATAATTTGCCCCAGGATATTATAATTTATCATCTTCACAAAAGCTGTCTCTTCTTCTCGCAAGGCATGGGCCTTTTCTACTCTTAGCTTACATCTTGCTATGCGGACGCAATTCTCCTGATCGAGATTTAAATTTGTACATAATTTTCATTTTTATTTTACTTTTATTCTTCCATAATTAAATTTTATTCTCTTAATTAAGTTTGTTCATAGATATGAGATTTTTTAATTTATTTGTGATGGTAATTTCAATTTAAGGAATGTACCCTCCATTTATATTATGTTATGTATTTTATTAGGCTACTATGTTTTTCAAGCGATGAAAAAGAGTAGCATGGGTAATTTTTTTCTCTTTTTTTTTTTAATTTTGTCATGAAACTTTCAGAAAAAAAATTTTCTGCGATTTTTCTAAATGATTTCCCGCAATTTTTAAAATACGGGGAAGATTTTTTTTTTAAATACAAAATATAAGATAAGAAACATTTAAAATAAAAATAATTTAGATATCACTAGACGTAAATAAAATACGAAAAAAAATTTTAAAATACATCTTTTAATTTTAGACTGATTGGATTTTTATTTCATTCTATTTTGAAAACTTAAAAATCACTTATTTAAACTCTACAAAAACTTGAAATTAATACCTATTTTTAATCTAATTAATTATTTTATTAAATTACATAAAGTTTTCATTAACTTTTTAATTAAGAATTACAATTTTATAGTATATTAGTATATTTCATCATTTTTTCACATGTCAATATGTAATTTATTTTTTATTATTTAATTAAAAATCTAGATATCTAATTTAGTTTCTATTAATTATATAACATAGAAATTATTTGTGAAAAAATAATAAGATAAACTAACATATTATAATATTATAATTAATTTTTGTTTAAAAAATATAAAAATAATGTAATTTGATAGAATGATGAATTAAAATAATGGTGAATATCAAATTTAAAATTTGTATATTTTAAAGGGAAGATTTTTAAATTTTTAAAATTCAGTGAAGCAAAAATCTAACTACGTAAAAATTGAAGCAACATTTTACGATTTTTCCAATAAAATATATGGAACAAAATATTTATAAGATAAGAAACATTTAAAATATACAAGATCAGAGTTTTCTTTTCTAATAAACAATCGAGATCAGTTAATTAGACAGAACTACGGCGTTCATAGTCATTGAATCAGTAAATTACGAGCATACTCTCATTTTCCAGGTTCTTTAAATAAACAATTATGAGCAATTTTGATTGAATAAGAAATATATAAATTTTTTGATTAATTGGTTGATTTAAAAAAAAGTAGAACTTTTATTTTTTATTTTTCTTGTGAAAATTACTTACTTACACAGTTATACTAAAGTCGATGTCAATATATATCACGAGGCGGACACGTGCTCACTCAACGTTTTAAAATTTTTAGAGACTATAAATGTTATATACGCGCAGTATTCCCTAAAAAATTCATAGTGCCCTCCTAAAACAGGAAATCACTTTTAGAATAAACAAAACTTTTTTATATTTGATGAGTGCCACAAGTAAGAGTATTGCTACAAATACAAGGTTAATTGTGTGTTCGTGACTTCTAGGTTTTTTTTTTCTTTTTTTTAACTTTTGTTTTTCCTTAGTAATTAAAACTAAACGAAGTGATTTTTCTTTTCCCTTTACTTCACTTTTATTTTTGCTCCAACTCTTCTAATTTTTCTTAAAGGCGAAGGAACTTTTCTTCCTTTTTATCCTTTCATATATATATATATATATATATAATTGGGGTCAAACTCAACTCTCAATCTTTTTTTAATAACAAACTAGGAAATTCTACCTTTTTTTAAAGAGAAAAAATATATCATGAACATTATTTGTTAATATATATATGATTTCATATCTTTTTTATTTTTTTTTGAATAGTTATGAAATAGTTTGATATTCATTTTCTTGTGATTATTACGAAAGCATTCACGAACTTTGAGATTGATTACTACACTGATAAATTGAGTGTATACTAATTATTTTTTTTATTTTGTAGATTAAATGAAAATTTGTGGATTGAATTTTTTATTGAATTTATTTGTACTCTAATTATTCAATCCATTTAAAAAAAATTACTTCATTTAATTATGAAAAGAGTTCCTGAAAAGAAAACTAACATCAAACTCTTCTATTAGGTCATATTCTATTTTAATTAAAGTAATTTATAAGTTAATTGGAAAGACTTGGCGATTGATCATGAACAAAGGGTGCAAATTATGAATTATCATCCTAATGATCATGATGAAATTAAGAGAACTACATATTCAAGGTCCTTGTTAATAACCACAATTATAACTTCTCTCAAAATAATTTGGAAAAAAATTAATAACTGTTTGAATATATTTTTATTTTATTATTTTTTAGAAATTATTTTACAAAATTATTTTAAATTTTAAAATATATTCTTGGATTCAAATAAAATAAAGAATAGAGTGATATCAATATTGTAAATAAGAAATGACTTTATTCTATTACAAAATTGATATTTATAATGAGAAAATTAAATCATGAAATTATCTAAAAATTATTTTTATTTTTTTAAATTAAACATTTAGAATTACATTTTTAAAAATAGATTATAGAGAAAATTCGATGGGAAAAAGTTCATTCATTCTCACTAGCTTTTCGAGCTTATATACAAATTACAACAATATGATTTATGTTAATTAAATATACACCCCTAAGATAGATAGGAAAGAAGATATATATCATATCCCTAAAATATAGGAAAGAAATCATCCTAAATATAGAAAGAAGATATACCTTAAAACATTGGAAAGAAATCATCTTAAATATATATACAATCCTAATACCTCTCCCCAAGTTGGAGTGTGAAGATGATGAACGCTCAACTTGGAAAGAAGAGTGTCAAACTATTGTTTGCCTAATGCATTTGTAAGAATGTCAACAAGTTGTGTGGAAGTGTGAACATACATGAGTTTAATATTACACTTGGTGATTTCCTCCTTTACAAAATAACAATTAACCTTAATATGTTTTGTACGTTCATGGAACACTGAGTTATTGGGAATGTGAAGGGTAGATTGACTATCACAATAGAGCCACATTGAACACAAATGATCAATGTTAAGAGAAGATGGTAACCCTTTCAACCACTTTCATTCACAAGCAGTAGTGGCTATGGAATGATACTTGGCTCCAGCAAAAAAGCAAGAAACTATAGACTACTTCTTAGTCTTCCAATAAATAAGAGAGTTTCCTAACATCACAAAATAAGCTATTAAAGACCCTCGAGTGAGAGGACAACTAGCCCAGCTAGCATCATAATATCCATACAAGCACAAGTCACAATCAGCACGTTATAAAATTCCTTAGCTTAGATTACCTTTCAAGTACTAAATGACACTATAATGCCACATCCCAATGCTCTAGTTTTGGATTCTGCAGGAATTGTGCTAATATGTGAACACAATAAGATAACTTAGGATATGTAATGGTCAAATAAATGAGACACATAACAAGACATCTATATCTAGTTGGGTCTTGTAAATCCACTCCCTTAGCAAGTGCTAACTAATGATTCTATTCAATAGGAATTGCCACTGGCTTTGCTCGAAGTAACCCACAATCAGATATGAGATCTAGTGCATACTTCCGTTGAGGTACAAAAATACTAGTGGCATTTTGTGCCACTTCGATGCCTAGAAAATATTTCAATTTCCAAAGATTTTTCATGTGAAAACAATGACCAAGATAAACCTTGAGTCTTTGTATGGCAATGCCATTGTTTCTAGAAATAACAATATCATCAACATAAACTAAGACATTTAGTTCCATGCCATGAACACATTATGTGAAAAGATAGTAATATAAATATGATTGTTGGAAACCATAAGCTTTCAAAACTTCAGATAATTTAGCAAACCAGTATCTAGGATTTTGTTTTAAGTCGTCGAAAGATTTATAGAGCTGACACACCTTACCAAGAGATTGAGCTGCATAGCTAAGGGGCAATTTCATATACACCTCTTCCTCCAAGTCCCTATGCAAGAAAGCATTTTGGAAATCTATTTAATGTAGTTCAAAATTCTTGGCAGCTGCAATAGCTAAAAAGGTTTGGACAGTCACTAATTTTGTTGTGGAAGCAAAAGTCTCATTATAGTCGATGCCTTCGACTTGTCTTATTCTTATGAATCATAACCTTGCTTTGTGTTGTTCAATGGTTCCATCTGAATTATATTTAATTTTGTATATCTATTTGCATCTTATTGCTTTCTTGCTTGGTGGTAGATCTTCTATCGTCCATATACCATTGTCCTTTAGATCTCAAAATTTTCTTTTATAGCATTTCTTTATTTCGCATCTTTTATAGCCTTAATAAATGAGGTTGGCTCATATCCTGTAGTAATAATTGTTAGAAACTCCCAATGTTTCATAGAAAATTTGTCATAGTTAATAAAGTGTGCATTGGATAACATATACTTAGGGATTTTGAATGGAGAGACAAACCAGCTGAAGGGCTTACACAGGTAATATGGGTGATATAATCTTTTTGGCATGAAGAAAGCAGCCTAACTGGATATTCGTGACTAAGAAGATCAACTTGTTGAAAGATAAGATTCTTAACCTGCTCTTCTTACTCCATATTCTCAGTCTACTGCTGCACATTATTCACTTTTGTAGGATTTTCCTTTCCCTCGTTGTCATTTCCTAATGTTATATTTGGAGAGCTTAAGTCACTCTGACTAACACTCACTTCATTTTGTATAGTGTTCTCTTTATAATTATTATCACCTAAATCAAGTAATGACATTGATCCACTTATTTGTTTATCACTCATCACACTAATATCATCAAAAGGAAAAACATTCTTCACAAGTTTCACATCTAGGGAAATAAAATATTCTTAGCTTTCAATATCATGCAATTCCTATCCCTTTTCTCTATAAGGGTATCCCATAAAAATACACTTTTAACTTTGACTAGCAAACTAATCACCTTTTCTATCATTGTTATTAGCATAGCATAAGCAACCAAATGTTTGAATATGCATATATGATGGTTTTGCACTAAACAAAATTTCATAAGGTGTTTTCCTATCAAGAATAGTAGAAAATGTTCGATTAATTAAATATTCTCTAGTAAGTATACATTCTCCCCAATATTTCAAAGGCAAATTGGCTTGAAACCTTAATGCCCTTGCCACATTTTAAATATGATGATGTTTCCTCTCTACCCTTCCATTTTGTTGAGGTGTATGATGAATTGAGGTTTGGTATAAAATATCATTTTCTTGAAAATAATTTTTTAAACTTCAAAATTTTGTACCATTATCACTTCTCATAATCCTAATTTGTTTATTAAATTATCTCTGGACTATAGCAAAATAATTTTTAATAATTTGAGGAACTTCATTTTTTGTTTTCAACAAGTACACCCATACTACACATGAACAATCATCTACTATAGTTAGGAAATAATAGCATCATAAAAAGTAAGAATTTTATATACTCCCTATAAATCACAATGGATTAAATCAAAATAATTCTTTGCATTATATTCACTAAAAAAATTTCTCTTTTGTTTGTTTAGCCCTAAAACAAACATCACAAGATTCAAGTCCACTAACAACTTTTTCCTTACCAATATCAGGAAGCATACTAACTATTTTAGCAGCTGGATGTTCCATTCTTTAATGCCATAACTCACAAGATCCAATGCCACTTGCTTTGTATGCATGAACTAGTATCACCTCACGAAGAAGATAAAGCCCCTCAATTAGTTCACCAACTCCAATTAGCGTCCTCAAAACATGGTCTTGTATTACACACCTTATTAGTAAACTAAACATTGTAGTCAACATTGTGCAATATTTAAGAAATTGAAATCAAGTTATAATTTAATTCAGGAACAAATAAAACATGTTTAATTATGAGTTTGTTCCTAAGAATGATTATTCCCCCTTTTGTTGCATAAGTCTCTGTCCCATTAGGCATTCCAACAAGGTAAGGTTTAATATCTCGCAAATCTATTGGGCATATAAGAGTACTAGTCATGTGATGCGAAGTACCTGTGTCGATGATCTATGGGAAAGGTAAGTCCTTACTAGTTTGTCTCACATTTGTTCTAGCAGTAAACCCAAACTTTCTTTTTGTCCTTAATAAGCCTCAAACTGCATGAGTCCATTCTTCATAATCCTTACTTCTCAATTGCATTTGAGTAATGAGATTTCCTGGATTGTCACTCAAATATAAATAAAGAGAAATCTGTTTCTTTGATTGAAACCTACCTCTAGTTCTACCTTCATTCTTAGTCTTTACCATAGTGAAGATCAATGATTCTCAGAGTCAAGCTTTGATACCAAGAGAAAATTTGATGGGAGAAAGCTTATTCATTCTCATTAGCTCTTTGAGCTTATATACAGATTACAACAATATGATTCATGTCAATTAGATATATACTCCTAAAATAGATAGGAAAGAAAATATACATCATATCCTTAAAACATAGGAAAGAAATCATCTTAAATATTGAAAGAAGATATACCCTAAAACATAGGAAAGAAATCATCCTAAATATAGAAAGAAGATATACATCATATCCCTCAAATATAGTAAAGAAATCATGCTAAATATATATATAATCCTGATAATTATAAAAATAGTTATCAAGCAGAAATTTTTACTTTTGAAAACAATAACCCATAAGATTTTCCCATTCAAAATATGTTATTATTGAATTGATATTTGGACAGCAAAATTGATGATCATCATCTTTTTATTATGTGAGAATAAATCATATTTTCCTACTTCTAATAACAAGCTTAATACAATGGAATAGAATAGAATGAAATGGAAAAAAATGAATGAAAAATATTTATTTAGTAGGTATTATGGAATGGAAATATTCATTCCTTAATAAATGGTTATTCCATCAAATAATGAATTCATAGTAAAAAGTAATGGAATAATCACCATTATTTGTGAAATAGTTTTTTCACATTTCCTCACATTTTTTATACATTTCAGCATTAACCATTATTTATAAATAATAAAATGATATCAATTTTTAATGTTTTTCAATTCAAATATTTAGGTAATTTTATTTTTAATAATAAGCTTTAAAATAAAATATTGTTGTATTCATTATAAAAAATTATTAAATATAAAAAATTTGATAAATTATTTTTTGTTAATTATGATTTTGATCATTAAATTTAAAATATGCTAATTATTTTTTTTGATCATATCATATATTCTTTTATTTAACATATATTACAATTTAGCTATTTAATATATGTTTAATTATAAAAAAAGTTATAAGTAAACAAAAAAATGGCAATACCATTTTTTCATAAATATAATTTCAAATTTACACTTTCTTTTTCTTTTTAAGGGTGTTGTTGCACTTGACATATTTTTTTTATTCCATTCTTATAATATTTATTATATCAAATATAATTATAAAATAATTATTTTATTCTATTCATTTTCTTTTCATTTCAGTCTGTCATGACAAATATAACATTAAATGCCTTTGGTACAATTGATTGTTATTTTCCTAGAATAAAATAATTGCTTAAAAGACCTGAAGTATTAACTAATTCCAAGCTACTATCCTTTGTTTGGATGAGTTAAAAACAAGATTTTATTTTATTTTTAAATAAATTTCTATTTTATGATATTTAAATTTAAATAAAAAAGATATCATTTCATTTTAAAAGTCATTTGGTTTGAAGTAATTAAAAAAAGAAAGATAATTATAGGTTTTCATTTATTAAAAAAAATTCATACCATTTCTACAATTTTCCTTAATGAAATTATCCTAAATAAAAGAATCACAATTCTTCCCCCTCATTTTCTTTGGGATTCCAATTTTCTTATTTTGAATTTTAAATTTATCATCTTGAAAAACAAAAATAGCAATAATAATAAATATCAATAAATAATAATAATAATAATAATTAATAATAAAATTGATAAAATTCATATTAATAAATAATAAAAATAAAGTATTTGTAATATTGATAATAATTTTAATTCAATAACAATAAATAATCATATAACTACATTAACAAGAATAATAAAATAGTTAATAATCAATAAACTATTAGTAATTGATATTAAATAAATATAAAATTAATAATATTAGTAAAATAATAGAAAAAAATAATAAATAATAAGATAATATTTACAATAATAGAATAATAAGTATAATAATTATTTAATAATAAGTAATAATTATAATAATTATTTAATAATAATTAAAAGTAAATATTTTTAATGTAATAATTGTTAATAAAGTGAATTAGGAGAACCTAATTCATTTTATCATTTGAACCCTAAAAAAAAAAAGAGGAGAACATTGACTATTCATTGTCTTTCCCATGTTTTCTTTTATTGATTTTTTTCTCTTTCCTCAATTAAAGTAGATGGCCACTTAATTTATTTACAATTTTTATTTTAATTATATTTTTATTATTATTTACTCCATTGAATTTAGTAAGGATTTTAATAAAATTAATTTCATATAACTTAAAATGCATATTATATAAAAAGTTTACCTTGTTCCTGTCATTATATTTAACCTAATATCATCAAAATCTTTTTTCCAATTGAATTAAATGGATCTTTTAATATTGTGCACACAATTTTGTGCATTAGTTACACTAATATTTGGTAAAAGAAAATTACAAAATTTTAATTCCTTAATATGTAAGAATTCTTTATTTTTTCACTCCCTTAATTAATTTATCAACTTTTGAGTTGAATGCAAGGGTTTTGAGCTTGATCTCCTTCTTTACTCTAGATTTAGAGACTTCGAAATATCCTCTTGAAGCCTTTTTAGTCTTCTTGAAGACTCACCTTATGTTTGGATGTAATGAGAAAAAGTATTGAAAACAACAGGTAGAAGAAAAAAAAGGTTGAAAGAAAAATATATAAAATTGTACTTTTCCACTCATTATTTAGATTCATTGAAAATAGGTGGAAAGAAATGATAAAAATATTATTTTTATTTAATTTAATTGAAAAGTAAAAAGCATAAAAAAATAATTTTTTAAATGATAAAATTGCTTCTACTTTAAGTTAACAAAATTATTTAATAAACTTTGCAAAAGTTTGATTTTGTAATTACAAAGTTTTCTACCCTTTTCTGAACTTATTTAGTGGGAAAAATTTTAGCTGATTCTCAAGGTACTTTCTCAACCAAATTTCTTTCCACTTCAAGTTTTTCATATTATCCAAACAATTGAAAATTTTATTTTTAATCTCCTTTGTTTCCATATTTTTTCTTTTCACTTTTTATCCATAAATCCAAACAATGGTTTAAATACACTTGTAATGGATACACTTGAAATTATATCTCATTAGCAATAGAAGATTTACATCTTTTGTCTTTTCTTCTTTTTTGAAAGAGTTAGAAAATTCTTCTAGTAGAAGTACTTGAGAAATTACTCATGTTACTTACAAAAACCTTTTTTTCGTCTTCTCTCTTAGGAGTTTATAGGTCTAGAGACAATTCCAAATGAAAGTGTTTGAAAGTTTTCTCTTTTTACTTATAGAACTTTTGAGAGGTGTAGTTTAGATATATTTTTAGTTTTTATATTTTTAAAAATTATTCTTAAAAATTATTTTTTATTTTCAAAAAATATTTTCAGATTGAAGAAGATAAAGAATAGAAAGTGGTAGTGTCGCAAATAGAAAATATTTTATTTAATTATAAAACTAACATTAAGGACAAAAGAAGAAGCTAAGAAACCAACTAAAATTTGTTTCTATTTTTTCATTTTAAGTTACACATTTGGAGTTAAGTTTTTAAAATAGATTCTAAAAATAGATTTTTAAATAGGTACTTCTACTTTTAGGGAAAAAAAGAAAACTATTTTTTAGAAATAATAAACAAATATACACTTGGTCTTTCTTACCTTTCTTTTATTCCATTTGTGGCAAACACCTAGATTTTTTAAAGACTTTGATAGAGCTTCTTGGATTAGATAATTACCTAGTGTGCAAACGGATCAAGCCATTTTATGAAAATTAACCCATGCTTGTAACTGTTCAAATAACAAGTTTTGGGTCACTTAGGTAAACCTAATTAAAATGAACCTAAAATTGGATTATATATAAAGTATAAACCCAAGTTAATCCACTTATCTATTTGGACACTTGTAGTGTCATAAATAAATAAATCTTGCCCCTTTTTCTTTAACTTTAATTTGACTTTAAATACTCTTTTTTAGTAAATAACCTTTTTAAAATTACCCACTTATAATATCCTACTATTAATAGGATTTTTAATTTAATTGGATCTTTTTTTAGAATAATTATCTACTCTTAATTTTACATGGAATTAGATAATTGTTTGAGCAAATTTGATGTTTTGAAATTATCATCTCATGAAAATTTGATTTTGTGTTGGAATCCTATTGCTAATTAGATTTCATTTAGGATAAGTGTAGAAAATACAAATAATCTATACTCATGTATTTGAGAAATCTAAAACAGTTTATCAAATCAAAAATGAATTATAATAAGGACAACATCAATACAGTTTTTTATTTTTCTTTTTCAAGTCTCCATTTGTTTTCTTATTGAAACAATGATTCCATTTCTTGTTGTAATTTTTCTTTAGTAGTTATTTTTTCGTAAATAATTAAATTTATTATTTAATAAAGAAATTTACCTACTCTTAAAAGTAAATAACTATTTGAATGCAATTTAATATTAAAAAAAATTTTCTTCATTAGTTTGAATTTGATTTTAATTTGTAATCCTAATATTAACAAGAAAATCAATTTACCTATATATAGGATGCAAAACTTGAAAGAATTTATTAGCAAGCTTTACACTTAATGTGACTTATTTATTTTCTTTTCTTTTGATTTTTTTTTAATCTTTGCTATACAATATAAGTTTTAATTTTGTATGTGTGTGTGTGTTTTCCTTTTTTCCATATCCTTTGCTTTTAACCTTCTCTAGCACATCAACTTTGAATGTTAATTTTGACTTTGTACCCGACACATCAAATTTTAGAAGCTTTCAATTTTCACCTTTTCCATTAATCTATCGATCTAGTAGAAGGTATTTTCTTATTCTCTTCATTTTTTTCTATAATATTTTATCTTTTCCTTTTCTATTGCCATTTATGTCTTTTTAGTAACTTTGTGTAATTTAGCACTTTAGTTGGTTGAAGCCAAAGCCCAAGACATAAGAAGACATAAGAAGCATTATTTGAAGGGGTTTAAGTTCTTAGAATTTTTGTTAACAACCTATTTTTGCTCCTTCAAAATTGGGCCCTAGATCTAATGATAGATAAAGATAAAAGGAAACTTATAAATTCATGATAAGCTTGATGGGAGGATATTTACCAATTCAATGTGGGACTTCTTATGTGTTGGAAGTGTATAATCCTTATCATTTTCTCGAATGACATGGTTTTCATCAAAGGTTGCTAGGAAGTTTAAATGCCCTAGAACTAAATGCTTTCACTCACTAGAATTAAAACTAGGGCCTAGTTTCATATTCTTAGACCTTGTGAGAACATCCAAAACTAAGTAGATAAAACTTACTTAAATTAGTGATGTGATACTGACTTCCTAGTGTTATCTTGTATAGATTTTAGAGTTTTGGAGGATAGTGAATTTTTTAAATTCCAACTTTTTGAAACATTTGGAGATTGGAGAAAAGAAAACAAGTGAGAAAACAAAAACCTCCCACTTTTGAAGAAGTCCTAAGGCCCTTCCACTTCTAAAAAGCTAATCCAACTCTTCTTTCTACCCAAAAAGCTTGTCTAGCTTCTCCTCCAACTAAGCCTCTTTTAGATTCTTCAGCCTTCCAACTTATAAACGTTCTAGGTCACTTGAAGATAAAAAAGACTTCTAAAATTACAATCAATAATCAAGAAGGCTAGCGATAATGAAGAGATTTGACTGACTATAGTTACCTTAAAGTCCAAACAAAATGTACAAAGACTCAGGGAATCTTTGTTATCATCTTCCAATACCAATATTCATAATGCACCCTAACTTTTGGGTATTGAAGAGATCAATGCAAGAAGCATAGCATGGGCCTCTAATTTAAAGAGTTGTTTAAGTGACATTCAATTTGAATACTTAGATATGGATGCTTGTGTGGACTTTAAAGATAAGGGATTAGACATATCTCATACCACCCAAAATAAAGGTAAATTGAACATGCATACATATGCCCTTTTTTTTCCTTTTTTTAAAAGAATAACTTATTATATGTCCTTTTTTTCTTGTCTTTTTTTTTTGGAGTTAGAATTTGCACTTATTCCATATGAGGATATGATTGGTGCCTTGGAAAGGCACTAGAATGAATGAAGATGGGGTTTAACCTTTTGGATGCTAACTTATCTTAAAGTGCAGAATGGTTAATGACATAACTGAAGAGGATGAAATGTCTTTAAATCATAATACCTTTTGAGAATTATCTAATTCAAACACTAGATTATTAAAGACCCTAATTACTACCTTAACTTTTGTTCATTCCATAAGAAAGGTTAAAATGCTGAAACTCAAATTTTCTTGCATGTCTAGACATAAGCTTTAATCTTTCTCGTCATTTAAGTTGGGTTGAAGGATACATCTTGTTGGGATATTAAGTTACTTGAAAAAGGAGTTTGAGTTTGGTTTCTATCAAAGATATTCCAATTTACAATCCTAGTAGGAATAAAAAACCAATGGATTATTAGCATTTTAAAGACCATTTTTCATTTTTGTACAATTTCTTTTGAGGAGGAAATATATGCCTTTTCGATCTTGGGGAATAATTACATTTCCAAGCATAAAGAAGTAGCTGTTGCGATAACTTTAAAAGAAAAGATGAAATAATTATCTATTCTTAGTTCCAAGTTATTAGCATCCTAAATGAGGGCTTTTGAATAAGACGGATAATTAGAAAATGTTAAAAATGATCTAAGGATCTTGGAAGACAAAATTTAGGTAAAGAAGAAGGAATTGTAACCACTGAAAGCTGATAAAGTTGAAGATGCTAATTAGGCTGACATGACCTGAGATGAACACTTAAGGCTTGGGAAATGATTAGTGAACTAAAACATACAAATGTTCATTTACAAAAATTTTTAGCCAAAGATATGATAGAAGTTAATGAAATGGATCAAACTAGAAGCCAACTTGATGAAAGATTTTCAAAGATGTCTAGTGCTGATTTTTTTTATGAACATCAATCCATTTTTAATACATAGTTTTCTTTTTATTTCCTTGCGAGCATAAATTATCTTGAATTCCATTTTTAGGCCACCAAAGTATCCTAGGCAAGTGTTAATCCTAAATAATTAGTTTAAAATTTGAAAGTAAAGAATTATTCTCAATTTAGACAAATCCAAGTTAAGCATAATAAAATAAAAAAAAATTATTTCATTTTTAGCCATTCACAATTTATATTTATAAGGATTGGAAGTATTACATAGATTTTTTTAAGCCATTCATATTTTTATTCATGCAGGCCAATAGTATCTTGCAGTTTACTTGTATGCAATTAAGAGCTTGTTAGGTTTAAGTATAATATCTCTTCAATAATTCCCTATTGTTAAGACCAATTTATATGCCTTCTTTATCAACAATCTTATAGGCACTGTTGGAATAGGCTTCTGTAACTATGAAAGGGCTTTCCCATTTTGGCATGAACTTTCATCCTATTTGGTGGTTAATAATTATGAGTCATTGGATGCAAAGATTAAGATTGCTAACCCAAAATGTCCTAATGTACATACTTTTGTTGAAAGCTATAAATAAACATGCTTGATAACATTCCAACCTTAACCAAGCTTTCAGCCTCTTTTCATCCAAGGCTTCTAATTCTTGTAACTATTAGTAGGCAATTTCCTTGCTTGTGAGGCCTTTTAGGATTGTGATTTGAAGGGATAGAATCTGTTATTCTAGCAAAAGTATTGCTTCCACACTCTATACCAAAACATATTGATAAAGAAGCCATGCATATTAAATATACTAAGATATACATATAGTTTCTATTTCATTTCAATTGATTCTCTCTAGGGCAGCTATACTAAAAAATAGTTGTCACAGTTTGAAAAAAAATTTAATGATGGAATAGTTTCATGGTTGGCATCCAATGGTTAGTCTTGTTTAGCAATAAGAGGAATATATAAAGATTGATGAAGATGATGGAATTTGTGTCAAGATGGAAATTGTTAAGTTTGACGTAAATTTTAATTTTTATCAATTATATATATTTTTATTATGAGTTATTTTCTTATTCAAATTAGATTTTTGTGTTAGAATGAGATTGAAATTCCTTATCAAACAAGTATTTATAGGCTATAAAGATTAGCGTTGGCTAAGCATTTAAAGTACAAGAGAAATGTGATATAAGTGCCTATAGGGTTATATGAGAACCTATATAAAGGTTTCAAAGATATGTAGGGATAATGGTTAGGAAGTTATGAGTTTGTGGTCGAGAACCTTCACACACATTATCCTTTAATTTTTTGATGATATAGTGGATTTTTCTTGTCCATGGTTAATTTTCCTTTAGAGTTTGGGGTTTTTCATATTGAATTATTTGTGTGCTTTATTGTGATGTTCTAATTAATTGCTTGATGCTTGTGTATTTAGGGAGGAGATACTTTTTCCAACATTAAATTATACATTTGTTGATTGAACTTTTTTCCCTTAAATTTTTTTACAATTTATGAAAGCTTAAAAATTAAATGGATGTAAGTATTTTCATTATTGAAAATAAATGAATAAACACAACCACTAGCCCCTATCTATAAAGAAGTTAATTATTATTTCTTTCAAATTTTATAACTAACACTATTAGTTTCTTATTTTCATTTTTATTGTAATTATTTATCCATCCTTTTGGTTGTAACACTAAAATAAAATGATGAAAAGAAAGAAAGTATCCACAAAGCAAGTATATATTTGAATTGTTAAATGAGATTTGACATTCTATTTCAATAATTTTCATTTATTTTAATATTACAAGTGAATAAATAATGAATAATTATAGCGATGTTTGGAAAAGGTAGAGTTGAAGAATGACATAATCTAATTAAACCTTTTCCCTCTTTGTGAGATTAAGTGGGGCAAGAAAATAAATAAAAAATGGATAAATGGAGATATGCAATTTTAACATATAAAGACCTTTTGAATCAAAGGAAAAAAATATAGGACCTTAGTTTAATAAAATCTTCCACTATAACAAAAGTAGACTTACAAAATATCTTCCCTAGTAATAACTAGAGGTTGTTCAGAATACTTTACCCACCAAGGATGGAATACTCACAAAGCTTGAGCTTGAGATATTGACAAACTCTCAAGTTCTTTCATTTTTTAGTAGCTCATTAAGTTATTGATTGATATTACAACCAATCACAAGACTCATATTTATAAGTCTCATGAAAGGCTTCTAGCAAATTCCATTATTAAATGCAACATTCTTATCTTCCACATCAACTAATAGATTTGTTCCTATCATTGACATCAACTAATTCTTATCTTCCACATCAATTTAGGATTGTTCTAGATGACTTATAAAATTAATGCGAGATAGTTCATGTTAGAAAAGGTCAAAATGTGGGTGTATACTAAAATTAAGAGGGACAACCTAACAAGTAAAAGTAAAATTAAGGACTAACAATAATAGCTATAAAATTTGAGAGATAGAATAATCACTACTTTCAGAAATGAGGAATTAAATTTTATGTTTATTCAAAATAAATTTAGAAATAGAATATGTGTTATTATGGGATAAGAATATAATGTTATTAATAAAATATTATATTTTCATTATTTTCGTAATGCAAAAAGAAAAAGATTAATCTGAAATTAAAAGAAGATGAATTAGAAGAGAATAGTGATGAAAATTTTTTAAGAAAAAAGTTAAATGAAAGCACATGAGATATCGTTGACGACTATTCAAAACCAGGAAGATAATGAAATAAATTCAGAACTTCTTTTAGAAATTTCAAAAAAAAAAAAAGGAAAAGAACAAAATAAAAATTAATCACAAGTTCTCTTTACTTGCCATGAATTAGCAAATACAAAACTAGGAAGAAAATTAGGAATTTCCTGTAATATTTATTAATTAATAAGTATCAGGATTATTATAATATTACGTGGATATAGTTGACAACAACAGCTATCTAACTAATGGCCAAACCAAACAAAGCCAACCCCATGACTTATTTAATAATACTAACCTCTAAGAATCATATTTAGTATATATGTCATTGTGCTTAGGGCGAAGCCACATAGGTGTTCAACAACCTCAAAATTTGGAAAATCTAAAATTTCTTTCTATAGTTTTTATTTTCTAAAAAAAAGAAAAAAAACTCATATTAAACTCTAAAAATTTCAAAAAACTTATGTGAATCTTTAAGAATTTTTATTTCAATCCTTTCAATATTTTGTCCTGTTTTGCCCTCTAATAATGCTAATGAATATGAAATATCATACTAAGCAGCATATATGCCAGTAGTTTCAAGGCAGCTTCTGCACAGCGTAACGTAGACTACTGATATTTCTATCACAACTACATAAACTACGCGTCCGCCGCTTTCAAGCTTTTAACAAGTCAAAATAATCTAGAAGATAAAAAGGGCGCGTATCGTTGGCCCGTAAATCTACACTTTTTTTTAATGGCTAAAAAATTTAGGTGTAGAATAAGTTGATTCGTTAAAACATTAAAAGAACATTAACTTCTTTTGCGAACTTTTAGCAATATTTATATATGACATAATTCTTTAAAATCATTAAGAACATAATGTTAACTTAAAATATAAAACAACATACACTATTTTTGCGATAGTTTGGTCAGTGAAAAAGTTGAATATCAATTTGGCCATGGACTAATGTGAAAATGAAACCAAATCAAACGAAATTCCATTAATCACAAGAAGATATAAAACCTAAAACTAAGGAAAGACAAAGGGTGTGTCCTAACCTTCAAATAAATTGTAGTGTTGATAACAATAAAGAAGATACTTAGAATTTAGGGGATAATCGAGTTATTATCTTGATGTCCAATTGAATTTAATAATAACTTTTGAGTGAACCTTTGTTAATAATTTCAACATATTATTAAAATTCTATTTGATAGAATTGAAAAAACCTCTTCTCCTTGTTATTTTTATAAAAAAATTAAGAATAAATACGCTGACCATCTTTTATTAACATTTGACTAAATCATAGCCATGTCATTTCACGTTCTAATTCAATGATTGCCTAAGTGCTATATTCGACTCCGGATAAGTAGAGAGACCCTAATTCCCCACCACTTTTCCTGGTCAATGACCTCCTATATTAAAAAAATGTCATCTTGCTTTTTTACCCAGAAAAAAAAAAAAGTTATCTTGCTTTTGATTTTTCTTCTTCCAGGTGACTTATAAGTTTATAATAGGTTTGTTTCTTGTAGAATTTGTTTTCCAGGCCTCCGTTCAAGTTCTAAGCATCTGCTAAGCAATTTCCAAAGAGTATAAACCCTTTCTACTAGGAAGCATATTGAGAAAAAGAAAGAATATCTTGTGGGACAGCGTGTGATGTACCCCCCCCCCCCCCAATTTCTCATTTCGTCGTTGGTTCTTACAATGACAAGATTAAGGTTCGTCTCTTTTACCTATAAATTGATCGTAAATCCCATTGTTGTCATCCATTCTTATAATTGGAAGCCCACAAGAGAAGAATAGAGGTTTCTCTGAACTTCAAACATGACGGTAAGAAAATCATTCTCATTCTTGCTACTCATCCCGTCTCTCTTCTAATTTATTTATATATTCTACTACAAACACCGGTAGGTTTCCTTTTTCTTTTTTTAAAAAAATTTAATGGGTTACTTGAATTCATTTTACGTATTCAGTGGTAATTTCAAATTCATCATAAATAAATACATACGTACACAAAACACACAACTCTACCCATCATTTAATGATAATTTCTAAATCTTTGTCACACTATTAATAAGATCAGATAATTGTTTTTTCATTTTTTATTTTTAATTTTCTATCCTATTGTTTGTGTTGTGATACTTTCAGACTCCGTTTGGAATTGTGATATCAACATATGAGCCTTCTAGTTGCAATTATATTACTTTGACTTTTTTATTTTTACTTTCTCATCCATTAAAAAAAAATTACTTTGTTTCGTTTAGAAGGTGTGACAAATTCACATTCAATTTGGATGTGGGTTTATAGTTATTCTTCTAGTTATTATCTACCAATCATGCAATCTATGTACATATATAATTTCCAGTTGTTATGTTAAGAATTTCTGATAATTTACAATACAGACACCAGAAATGTATATGGACTGCAATTTAATATGTATGCATTTTTTTCTGTGTGTTTCTTGTGGTTTCCAGATAGTAGAGATGTGCGTAAATTTGGACTGCGCAGGTTGTGAGACCAAGATCAAGAAAGCTCTTAAAAAACTACCTGGTATGTGCATCAATATAAGAAGTTAAGTTATTTTTTAACCTAAGATATATCGCTGTTTCAAATTCATATAAACCTTTATTATGAGGAAGAGACTCGAAACAAAATAAAATATTGACGGATAATGCAATAATGAACAACTAGAAGGAGGCAAATCCTATAACTAGCATACACCAAGTCTTTAATTTTTTCGTTCAATCCAAAGCCATCAAGTCTAACTCCAAGGAGAATTGATTTAAATAATATTAATATCCACTAAATTTGATTTAAGTTTAGAAAATAATAACAATGATGTAATCGTATTCTTTTTTATTTAAAAATATATTTTAAATTTAATATTTAAATTAATTATTGTGACAATATAAAAATGTCATATTGATACAATTTTTTTATAATGATATACAATATATATACATAATCTTTTATAGTCTTTATGAAAACTATTCTATTGAAATTCGTGCAACATTGTCAAAAAATATTTAACTGGCATTGATGTTAGTTGAACTGCACAAATACACGGACACCGTAATCTTTGTACAATTTGAAAATTTTGAGAGGGAAGAGTCATGAGCAACTTTGAAGTAATAGTTTAATACTTCTAACTATATAACTACATACAGACTGAGAAATTATACCGATTAAAATTATAATTGTCGGTATAAATTAATTTTTAATATTATTAATATATTATTATATTAATAAAAATTATTGTTATATTGATAAAAGTTATTCAAAATTTTTATTGTTAGTAGAAATTATTAATTTAAAATTATGTACAATAGTGTAAAAAAACCTTAAATTAAATCTCTCTCTCTGTATATATGTAAATTATGGAAGAGTTTATAATATATCACTGTGACATACCAATACATTATTAAATTTTTTCGAATTGAAAATTTTTTAAATTATGCAAAATGATGACATACCAATAACCAAATCTATTATATTAATTGTTGGTGCATGATAAAATTTTTCCCATGTTATACTACTTTTCCTAATTTTTCATTGATTGATTTATAAATGTTTTCAGGAGTAGATGACGTTGACGTAGACATGGCCATGCAAAAGGTAACTGTGATGGGGTGGGCAGACCAGAAGAAGGTATTGAAGACCGTGAGAAAGACGGGAAGAAAAGCTGAGCTATGGCCGTATCCTTACAACCCGGAATACCATGGCTTTATCCGCCAATATAGCAATAATATTCATGAAGACACCCAATTCGTCTCCCAATTTTCGTCGGATTTGCCTTCTTCTTCTTACAACTATTACAAGCATGGTTACAACAATGGCGACGACTTTGGCTATTACCGAAAGTCAGTGTCTTCAACAATGGTGGATGAAAAGGCCATGTCTATGTTTAGTGACGAAAATCCTCATGCTTGTTCTATAATGTGATCCCATTCACACATTTTGTGTATGAATTTTTTTCTTCCATATTAGTAAGTTAAGGGTTAAAATTTTTATATCTCTTGTTTACTCATGTACTTTTGACCATGACTAAATTTGAGTTAAATTGATCTTAAGTAAATTTGCATCCTCTTCATTTATTTTAGAAAATTAAGGATATAGATTTAAAAGAAAGATATAAATGTAAAATTCTCTTTTTGTTTTAAAACAGTGAATTCTAATAAAAAATTATACATCCTATAATAAAATATTGTGTTTTTGTTTCAGTCATAAATTGAAAGAAATTAATCAGAGAATGAATGGAAGAAATCCATATTCATCTTAAGAGAATCAATCGTACTTAAATTTTTGTCATTTAATAGAAAAATATGTAAATAATTTAAAGTACAACTAACATTGCTCAATATATAATTTGTTTTTATAATCTTCTTACTCTTTCTTTGTCTTTGCTATTTTTTCTAGAAAATAACATGTTAGATTTGTTCTTGATAGAACATATATATCACTAACTCATTAAAAATTTAGATACGTACGATAATAGTTATGTATCATTTAATTTATTATCTATTTTATTCAGGGCAAAATTTGAACTTAAGTCATAAATAAAAGAAGATAGTAAAATTTACGAATTGAGCCAGCTCATGAAGTCACCTTATTAGTCTCTATGGCATTGGCAAAGCAGAGAAATGCAATTTAAAACAAATAATTTTTTGTATATTGATTTACAATGACAACATTGACATATAAATATAAGAATTAGGATCGATAGGCACTAACACTGCTAAGTATTTCAATTGAGAGATTAATTTTTCATTCCATTAATGTCATAAGAAACAAGTTTGATAATTAATTTATGAAAGATGCAATATCATCGCTTCGCATTGGGAGAAAAAACACTTGTTTATTTATTTTTTTGAAGGAGTGACATGAAGCTTAACACATACATAATCTTAAGTTTAAACTCTAGATAATATTTAAAATAAAAAAAAATCCAAAACAACATCATATGCCAAGGTGGAAATAAATCAAATTAAATCAGACTACTTTGCAATTAGTCTCTGCCAAATCAATTAATTTATATTATGTAAGGCTTTACTCTTAATTTAGACTTAATCTTTGATGCTTTTAAAAAGTATAGCTTAACATCTTGGTTTATTTAAAACCCTCCATTTTCGCATAGGCCATCTGCATCATGTTAAGATCCATACCAAGTTTAATTTTTGCTCTGGTTACAAAACCCATAATCCCGCGTCAGCGCCGCACCCTACAGTTCCTTTCCTCCATTGGCTCCTTTAAGCGTACTTTTCGACACCCATCAGAACGTTAGGTTCTGGTATTAAGTTCAAAATCAACCTAAAATGAAAATTAGGAAGGTTTACACGAGGAGAAACCTATATATATATTGTCGATCTCCTCTTTATTTTGATGTTGATTTGATCGAATAAAATTTTGAATCAATCTTTCTCTTTTAAATTAATAAAGTGTTAATTATTAGTTATATTTTATTTTTTATATTCATAAATTATGACGATAAATTACAAGTAAAATTTTTGTTAATATCTATTAGCCTATAAGTATAATTTTAAAATAATATTTAATTACAATATATCACTGTTAATATGAAAACTATAATTACAAGTCATTATATGTCAATCTTGAATATATATAAAACATTATCTGTTATATATATATATATACTTTGAATCATCGCTGTTCTTACTTTATACAAAATACTCCAAATTTTCATTGATATATTCATCATAATTTATTTTTCTAGCATATTTTATTTTTAAATATTTTTTAGTAAGAAATTTTAAAAAAATATATTTTTATTGCACAAAAAAGTCGTTAGTCATTTTAAATCAATAGTTCCCACTTTAATTTTTATTCATCCAATCATTTAAACTAATTTTATAGACTACCTAATAATTATCTAATTCAAAATATTTAATTTGTTGCTGCATAAAATTTAAAAAAATTAAAAAATATTAATTTTAATTATTTTTATTTATTTAATAATATTTTACATGTATAAAATCTTGCCTCCCTGGAAAAAAAATTTGGATTCTACCCTAATTTACATTCTTGAAAATATTTTTAACTTAATGTTCCTTTAATATATTTCCATATAGGAGATGGATAGCTTATATTCCTAAATTTGGAAGTGTTTTTTTAATATAAAAAGGATTAATTCTAAGGTACCCTTAGGGGTTTAGTACTCGGGGTGATGTGGCAAAATATAGGCCACTGGATGAGATTATTAAGTCATTGCTAAATTTTTTATAATCTCATCCAGTAACCTGTATTTTGCCATACCACCCCGGGTACCAAACCCCAAGGGCACCTTAGCAAGCACCATAAAAAGCTATTTTATCTTTCCTTGTACTAGTGCTTACTAGTATTACCACCTTATCCTATTATTGCTTATTACTATTCAAAACTATCCATCACCATATACTAATATTGAATATCACAATTCTCATTTACTATTGTTGACGGCCACTCATAGTTGTTGGGCTTTGCCTACCATCTCCATCATTATTGATGGCTGCCTGCAACCTTCCAAATTTTTAATCTTTACCTACCACCATGAACCATGATCCATTACCATCATTATAATTAATTGTCACCTACTATCATATATTATTGATCATTTTTCGTCAATACTCATAGTTGTTGGTCATAATTTATCCTCACCCATTTTGGTTAATTATCTCCAACTATTGCCCACTATTAATATGCACAAGCTGCTACCACTTACAGTCGTTAGCCATCACCTAATAATATTAATTAGTCAACTTGTTAGCTTCACAATTTCTTATGAAAATATTTTTAATAATTAAATAATATTTTAAAAATATAGAAATTCATTTAAAGGTTATATTATAATATTTCATTAATTTTTAATTGAACCAAATATAACAAAATAGCATTCTAAAAAAATAATATTTCTTGAAAGATCATTTTTTCAGAAAGTTAGATTTCTAGATATTTATAATTTCGTGAATCATTCATTACCAGTATATTATGAATCACATAATCACAAATCATTAAGAATCCTTTTCAATTATCAGTAATTAATTTGCACATAATCACGCGCGCATGATCTTTAAATTTTTTGAGATAGGTAGATGATATATTCAAATTTCATAAACTGTGCACATAATCCTTCTCTTTAGTTTATCATTGATTAGATTTAAGATAAGAAATCCTGTGATAAAATTAAATTAAATTATACTATCTCTGTAAAGTGTTTGGAAATTTTAGAAATTGTTAATTTCAAGGAGGTAGATATATATGTAATTGAATTGTGACTCCTAAATTAAAATATCTAATGACAAACCTGATATCAAATTTAATTATTTTATGGAGCTTTCTGCTTTCCAAATACATCTTTGTCGTATTGTATACAACAATGCCTCTACCAACGAATGTATGACAGGTGAAGACTTTTTCGCCTAAAAGTAAAGGCGGACCAGTAAAACAATTAGAGTAAAACTTTAAAGAGTCCCTAAAAGTTTATATAATTAATTGAACAAATCATAAAATCTTGGAGGAAGATTATGAAGGTTTCAGGGAAGGACTGCGCAGAGAAGCAGCAGTATCCCACATAATTTCGTGAAGCAATCTTTTGCTATTTTTTATCTCTGTCTTCAGTCTCATCGTAACATATAGGAGAAATAAATAGATATCTAAATAAATATAGAAAAAAGAGACATAACATTCAAATTAGAGACAAAATAAAAAATGAAACATTCTATTTTTTAGCATTATTTTTATAGTTTTCAATATTTTAGAAATTAAATACTTATAAATGCATAATATAAATTCTAATTATAGGAATGTCAATACATATTTTTTAATTTTTTAACATTTGGTTCTAACATAAGAAATAAAGTTCACATTCATGGAGTGGACAGACGCTTCGCGAATAGTTGAAAAGGGTTTTAAAGTAATGCAATGATTTTTTTTATAAAGGTTTAAATGTAATTTTAATCCTTTAAAATATAAACTTAAATTGTGCAATTGGTACAATTTTGATCCACTATTTAGTTTTCATCAATTTCTAGCAACTTCTATCAACTCTTATTTGATCTTTAAGCATGCATTGCATTATTTTTTAAAAAAATAATTTTTTTAATTTTTTATAGACAACTATGTCCTAAAATAATTCAGAATTTTAAATATTATTGATTGATTTTATTCAAAAATTTTAAAATTAAGGTAAAAATTTCCTTTCAAACTTATATGGATGTCATTTTAGGTTAATATAAAGGAAGTATTATAGGAAAATAACCTTGCAAAATTAACATGGATGTCATTTTAGGTTCATATAAAGGAAGTATTATATAAAAATAACCTTGCAAAATTAAGAAAATAAAAAAAATTAAAAAAAAAGAGGACCAAATTGATACTAATTTAATAATAGGAAACTAAAATAGGTTATTTTAAATTCAGAGAATCAAAATTAGACAACTTATATTTTAAGAGACCAAACTTGCATTTAAGGCTTTTATAGGAGGTCATTTTATTGGGACAAAGTTCCATAGGAAGCACAAGTTTTAGAAAATAGAAAATATATGAGTTATTTAATTAGCCCTTAGCTATCAAAATCGAAGAAATGGAAAGTTTCAAAAAGTTTTACCTCCTAAAAAAGATAAAAATTGCTTATCCACATTTCATTTAGTAAGAAGAATTTCTTGTATTATTTATAAATAAAAATAAAACATTAGTCATATTTAATTTAATTAATGACCACTTTATCCTTTAATCATCACCATCGATTTGAATATATTTAGAGGATTGCTGATTTTTATGCTCGAGGCAAGCAATTTTCATTCTTTTAATCAAACAAAAAATTATATTATTTATTTATTGATACTAAAATAATAAAAATATTAAAATTAATTTAATATCACTAACAATTTCTTAAATTAATAAGTACATTTATTGTAGAGATGGAAAATAATAAGAAGAGTTGATTTTAATATTTTAAATTTATATTTTCATTAAAATTACTTAAATACTCTTCATTATTGTGTTACTTTTTTAAATTAAGAATAACTTTTAGTCTAATTAAAATGGTATGGATTGTTAACTTCCACATTCTCATGCAAAGGTTAGTAATCCCCCCACCACACACACACACACAAAGTCATCTTAATTTTTTATAAGTCAATTTAAATTTTTATACTAAATTAAGAAAAATAAAAAAATTATAAGTTTGAAAAAATATTTTAAGAAGAGATGGTGAAACAGAAATTCGAAGGAAAAAACTATATTTCTTTTTTTATATCATAGTTCTAATCCTAATTTTTTTTGCAATAAATTACAAATAAGAAACTATGAATTTTAAAAAAATCTTCACACTTCAAATTTGTTGATATTTCTAATTTTTCGTATTATAGTTCTAAAGGATATAGTAGTTATTTTGAATGAACATATTAGGGAGTTTAAAGTTGAACTTAAGAACACAAAAAATTAATTCCTAAAATTTATTAATTTTTTAATTATTAGTCAAATAAATTTGAGCACTTTCTAGAATGTTTATAATAAAATTTACTTTCTAAAAAATTCAACATCTAACAAGAATTTCTTTGTGAAGTAAAAGGCTCTTAATATATTTCTCTCTTCTTAATTTTAGATAATATAATTATTTTCATAATGCTTTATAGATCTTCTGAATTGGAATTATAAATTTAAACACGTATACTTTTGTTATAATTATAATTTTTTGGCAGTTTCATAATTTTCTTACTTTGGAATTAAAATCATTTTTTTAAATTTCCTTGCAACCATAAGTAGTAAAGAATTATAAAAAAATTCTTGAAAATACATCAAATAAAGAAGAGATAGTGGGAGATGGAGGGACATCAAAACAAAATAAAATAAAAAGAAAACAAAAAACAAAACGGACTTATTAGGTGCCAAGCTTCCTTCAATCAATAACCCGGATTTCATGGTAATTTGTAGTCATATAACGAAAAATTGAATTTGTACCATAAAATTCTTCTTATTTTGTTTGATGATGATGATGATACTTTATTTGATAAGAGAAGTTGATATCTTAGTCAAACTCTCGTAGGAATATGCTGCTTCTGTGGCCGTCATCCTAGTGTTCTACAATATTTTTGCTGTATCAAAAAACCATTTTTTAGAAAGGAAAATTACATATAATCCTCTGAAGTATGGTCTTATATCAAATAACATCTCTAAAATTTCTAATCTTTTAAATAATTCCCTAAACTTTCTCAAAACATGAAAAGCTTAGATCTAGAGTTAAATTGTATGAAGAAATTTAGCAGCAATTTTATAATTATTTAGTGGCAGTTTATGACCCCGCTACCATATTGAATAACTTATTGTTGAAAAATGTTGCTACACTTACTAAATTTTTGAATTCTTTTTACTTATTAGAGGTTCAAAACTACCGCCATATTTACTAAATTTAACATGATAGCAGTGGTTTAGAATGACTGCTGAATTATTCTATCTATTTTAATTCCAACTCTAATGATTTTATATTTCAAAAAAATTCAGAAATATTATTTAATATAAGATTATACTTGATGATATTATGCGTAATTTGTCCTTTTTAGAATTTGCATACAAAAGAATGACACAAACAGGAATACCCTTTTTAAGTGATAATTAATTTTGATTTTTAATATAAAATTTAGAGGTAGCTTTTACTCTTTTTATTCTTATATAAAATCAGTGCTTTTTCTTAATATAAATGAGATCCCTGTATACATGTTGAACATGACATGTTTATAAATTAGGCGAAAGAGCATTTTCCCTTAATTTTCTCGTTTTAATATCTATTAAATTTTATTTGAGACCAAATTAACATTAAGATTTTTAAAAAATAACAATATTACTTAGCTAATTAATATTGTTAAATTTTTTAACAGATGTGCGTTCATGACATTCAACTTTGCATATTACATTGTGGGCTTAAGTCTATTTTCATGTTCTAAAAAAATACCTTTAATCCTCTAATTTTTATTAAAATATCAATCTTATTTTTAATTTTATTTAAAATAATTTTACTATTTAATGTTCAAAAAAATGCACAAAATATCATTTGATGGCTTCTATTATAACTAACCAATGCATTTATTAAATAAGTTCAAATAATAATTTGAAGAAATTCCAAAGACCAATTACATTTATATTTCCAAATTATCTTGCTTATTATAATAATCACTAAATCATGTGATATTATAAAGAGTATTTTTAAATTTCAAAATTATATATTTATTAAAATTTATTGTTGGTGGATTTATTATGTGTAATTTTGTTTTAGCTTGAAAAATAATAGGTCCGATGACTCTGAGCTGAAATAACTGCTTCTGCGTGATTATTAATGTTAATGTGGATACAGGCTACAAGTAATATGGAGAAATTTAAGATCCAGCGAAAATTTAGCTGGATAGCGTGAGTTTGAATACATTTTTATTTATATTTTTAGAAATTGCCTTTACAAATTTATATTTATATTTTTAAAAATTATTTTTGAACCAAAAGAAAATAAATAATTGAGGGTTCTTATTGCAAGTATAAAAATATTTTATTTAATTATAAAACTAATATGAGAATAAGAGAATAGTTTTTGAAATAATTTAAAATTTATTTTTTAAATTATATATTTGAAATTATAATTTTTAAAAGTAAATTTTGAAAATAGATTGCTAAATAGAATTTTATTTTTAAAAATAAAAAATAGAAAACTATATACTGATTTTAAAAAAGGTAAACAAACAAATTTTATATTTTTTTAGTTTGAAGACCTCTAATATCTAGTAGATTATATTAAGCTTGAAATTAATCGGAATCGAGTCAAATTGAACCCCTTTTGGGGCTAATACTCTTTTAGTAATAATTTTTTTTTTTACAAAAATCAAATTCAATATCTCACGTAAAAAGATCGAACTCTTAACTATTTACATCAACTATCATTGATTGGTTGGATAACATTGAAACTTATAGTCCAGCGGACCGAAGTACAAGGTTATGGGGGCGCTTGCACTCGTTGACCTTCGGGGTTCCACAGGATATCAGCGATAGATGGTGAAGTTGTTGTTAGATTTACAATCAAAAGTAAACTATTTACCCCCTTGAATTTTGTCTTAATTTTGATGACCATTTGCAGATTTAAATCTGTGAAAATAAAGACTTTGTCATCCATCATTGACTCTTGAAGGTGTAAAACGATGGGGTTTTATTTCTACATTTTTTCCCAATTATTAATTTGGAAAAAAATTGTGATACTTTTCTTTTGCATCTGACCGGAATTATATGTTTACGGTTTATAAAAAAAAAAAAAAGAGATCACATATCTAATTTTAAAATAATATTTTTAGTTTCTTTACAACTACTAATTTGTGAAAGATTTACATATGAAAAATTATTATATAAAAAATATTATATATTGATCCTACTGCTCCAAGGACCATCGGTTAGCTATTAGCGGTAGAGTCAATAACATTAGTTTGTGGCATCGGACTAATTGTAAGTAAGTAAAATTTTATTTAGATATATATTGAAAAATTTATAATTATATAAAATAATCATAATTTGTTTAGTTTTTATTTAAGATATTTTAAATTTTTTTAAAAAATTAAATATAAAAATTATGAAACATCAAATAAAATTATAAAAGGATTTTATAAAAAAATTATGGAAGCTTATTTATAAAAGTAGTAACACATGAATTATTCAAATATTTACAAAAAAGTTGCAATAAAAATTTATAAAATTTGTACAAATGTAATTAATTTAATAAAATTCATATATAGACTTTTTTTTAAAAAAATGTATATAAATGTTTTATTGTGAAAATTTTTATGATAAAAACAAGACAGATAGTAAGTAAATGACAATTCTATTGCAATTATATTATGTGTATAATATTAAAGAATATAAAATTAAACTTATAAAGGTTGTAACACATAAGTTAGTTAGAGTTTTATAAAAAAATATAATAAAAATATACAAAATTTGAAAAATTACAAAAAAATCAATAAAGTTCATATGCACATATACTTTTTATACATTTATAAAGGGCAAAAAAAAATCAATATATTTAGCAAGAAGACAGATAGGAAAAAATTAATATATAAATTATTTACAACTTTTAATTATAGAAGAATTATGATCTTGTACTTTGTATTTGTATCTTTATATTTTTTTCATAAAATTTATTATCATCATATAGGTACACAATTTTCTTATCATAATTGTATGCATTTTAAAATTTTTGGGTGGGCAAGAGTATATATATATATATACTCTTGCCCACCCAAAAGAAAATACTGAATTTTGGGGGCAGGGCCACCCATGGTCTCCCCTCTCTCTCTGTTTAATGAAATGTAAAAAACATTAAAAGTGGGTTTTTATTATAAAAATATGATTTATATATACCATATATTATACCAACTCGAAAGACATGCAAGCATTTTTGTTAAAATATAAGCGGTGCCAAGGAACTCGGGAGCTCGTTTGTTTAATAAACAAACGAGTTTAAAATTAATTTTAAGCACGTTGAATAAACATATCAAGTTTAAGTTACATCATTTAATAAAAAAATCAGTTTGAAAATCTTAGCCTTTATATAACCTAGAAGTACCCATAATTATTACCAACTATTAAAATTTCACTTTCAAAATGCAATTTTGTAATTGAAGTCATGGATCATTGGTTTAATCATAATCTAATAATAATATATGGAGTAAAAAATGATGTGTTTTTTTATAATCATAACAGAAGCAAGGAAATTTCCAGCCTTGTCAGTTATATACTTGTGGAGCACTTGTTATGCGCAGGCCAAGAAACATTATAATTTTAAAACTAAAATAATTTGTTAGATTAAAATTTTTCATATAATATGTTATAAAAATAAAATCATGAAATCAACTAAAATATAACTGGTCAATGAATTTTATAAGAATGGATTTATAATTATAATTATAATTATGCAACTGAGATATTGTAAAATTTATTAAATAT
Organism: Sindora glabra; assembly: GCA_020226215.1. NCBI lineage: Eukaryota > Viridiplantae > Streptophyta > Magnoliopsida > Fabales > Fabaceae > Sindora > Sindora glabra. The sequence continues at coordinate 34,134,807 of CM035225.1, forward strand.
AAACTCGATAATGAATAATATAATAGCTTTTAACGGTCCTAGGAAGAATAAAAACTGTTCGTTCCTTACCATGTCTTTCATAAAATTTATAAATATTTTGTCTGAAAAATAAATTAATACATATTAATCTATTAATTTAATAAAAATTAAATAAATCCTATAATTTTAGAATATACATGCATCCTTGTAATGGAGGGATTTCTTTTCATTTTAGGTTGTGGAAATTATTTTACTTTAATTCATTAATTCATGGTTATGGTTACGTCATTTAACATCAATTATTTAACCTTTAATACGTTAATTCGCGGTTATGGTTATGTCATTTAATATCACTTATTTAACATATTCTACATTGGTTATCACGTATGTGGGCATTGTTATAAATCATATATATTTAACATCATTTATTAAGCTGATATCAAATATCCATATTTATAGTCTTTTACAAGAAAATCAACATGTTTGGTTGTAGTATATTGGTCAATAATTGAACTATAATGTTGGTTTTTTTTATTGATAACCAATATTGATGATATTAATTTAAAACATTGATTGTATTAAATAATTGATGTTATTTTCCTTTCTTCCTTAAAAACATCCATAAAAATTTTCCCAAACCTCACTACCCTCCGTATAATATTAGAACTTAATTATAGAATCTAATAACTCATATTGGTATACAAGTAGTAATAGCAATATCCAAGCCCTACCTTAAAATCTCTATGATCAAAATTAATATAAAAATACAATAAACTAAAAAAAATGAAAAATGATACATTTATTTGGGTCCAAACAACGAAAGACATATAATGTGTAAATATTGTAAAAATTGAAAATAATACCTCTAAATGCTAAAAAGATGGTAAAACAAGGGCACAATAATATCATAATTGCTTTTGTAAGTGAAACATTAATAAAATGTGCTTCTATTAGAGAGAAATTTATTATCCGACTTTTGCCGCCAATTTTGGTGAAAGATACATGTTATCCTGGCCCTTTTTAAGGAAGAAATTTATTACTTTTTTTCTCAAGAAACCTACATCAATCAAAGCCCTAAATTACAAATAAAGAATTTGAACAAATCAACAAAACACCCAACAAATAAATGTTCATATTTAAATTTAGACGAAAAATAAGGCATTCAAATAGACCTTAACATTGAGAAGAAAATACAACAAGAGTGAAAAACGGTTAAATTCGAGCAAAGATGATCTTCTAATATGTTCAAAGAAGTTGAAAGAATATTTTTCTTACAAAAAAAAAATGAATTGGTTGATCACTCCATAAGGCACTCTTGTTAATTTATCTACAATTTGGCACTCAAGCCAGGCTTCCAATTCAACTCTCACCTTTGTTTTCACAATTGTTGAAGGGAGAAAAATGACATTATTTAATATTTCACATTGGTTATAAACTAAAACTAACATTTTAAGATTAAGTATAGTTTAACTTTTCACATTAGCTTTATTATACAACCAATATGGAATTACCAAACAAAATGTTACTATTTCAAAATCGATAGATTTATAATAATATTATAATAAAATTGATTCAATTATATATATTATATACATTAGAATTTACAATGAACATATATCAAATTGGTATCCAAAACACAACTTACTCTAAGATAAATTTGTAGTATTAAATTCTTCCATTTTATTATATAATTAAATGGAACTGTAACTAATTGAATAATCAAATATATATCAAACAAATAAGAAAGAAGACAATTTGTTATGTAGACATATACTCTTCCACTTTTAAAAATACACAAATTTTTAATAAATAATTGATATTGTTTAAGCTATTTTTTTAGAACTGCATCTTAACATTTTTCTAAAAATGATGTATACAAAAATAAAACTAGATCATCAATATAGCTTACAATATAACATTTTCCTTATGTTGAAGAGAGATCTAATCTATTTTTTTTATGTTAAAGTGCTCCACAAGGTTATGCAAACATTTGTCATGCATTTCTTGCAATACTGAGTGAAATATAAGGATAATGCACCTATTGATGTTACACATCTAGAAAAGTTTCGAATTTTATGATCATAACAATTCTATCAAACCATGAATATCTTCTTCCACCTAAATTGTTTTAAGTATAGAATATAATCATGGATTTATGAGATACTCATGATTATAAAAATTAAAGCTTTCTAAATATGTAGTGAGAATAGGTGTTGTTGGGAATTTGGATTATCACATGCAGCAGAATTTTAAAATTTTGATCCGAATTCTACCTAGGATCCATGCAAAAAGCATAAGTCAATGATTAAGGTTTTACTTATTGGGCACTCGTGTTTCTACTGATCAAAACTTGAGAGCGGATGAATCAAACGCCGGCCGGAAGGTACAGCGTCTCTACGGTATCCACACGGAGTGAACAACGACCTCTCACCCTCCACGCGTCTGCTAGGATGCGTTTTTCTCTCTAAGAATTAGGATTGGATGTTTTCTGAGTGATTTAGGATTTATATGGAGGCTTTGAGCGTGATTTTTAAGTGCTGCCCTCAAGTCCCTTTTTATAGAACTTAGGCAAGCGATAATCCTAGTCCAACTAGGATAATACTTCCAAAATCCTAATCACACTTAACAACTCATCTTATCCTTATCTTAGAGATAATGGGGAGAGATAGGACTTATCTATTAATTATCTAATATTAGATAATAATATTATCTCATAATATAAATATCTTAATATTAGATAATTGGATATAGTTATCAAATATCAGAATAATATTATCTCATAATATATTTATCTAATATCTGATAAGATAATTATTTGATATTTCTTTAATATCAAATAATATCACATAATATATATATATATATATATATATATATATATATATATATATAAAACGTGAATTATTATTCTTAATAATATATATATGCACGAAAATAAGTCTAATTAATTGGATATTAATATAATTAAAGTCCAATTAATTATTGTCTTATTCCTACTCCTTTTGTGTAACCCTGTAGGTTCTTACTACGTTGACAATGACTCATTTATTGAGTCATAGACAGTAAGCGGTATTTAGCAATACATCAATGCCACTCAAGTAGTAAGAATGTCTGTGATTCGACATCCACCTAAAATATGATCAACGGTTTGCATCATAACCCTTTTGTAATAATATCCAAATTGAACTGAAGGCATGGAATGTGTCATCCTCATCAATGTTCAATTTATATTTCTTGATACTGAGTAGACTTAAAATAAATAATTAATATCACATATTAATTCAACTAAGCATGGCCATGCATTTCTAAATCTCACTCAATCAAGGGGTCCAAGGATATTTCTCTTTTATACAAGAGTAACAAAATCCCATTTACATCACTCACTTCCCTCTGCACGATTTATAACACACCCAATCAATGCCCTACTTGTCATCCTGATTAAAGGTGACATAGGACAATATTAAAGTGAGTAATTCCTCATGTAGGGAACCATAGTGACTTCAAGTCAAAGATTTATGTATATTTGTGATCATATGAGAATAACTTATGACACATTTATCCATGCAATAGTGGGTCAGTCCAGTACATTGTTTACTAGCAATGTACTCATGTATTGACTTGATATCACATATCCATGATTCATAATCATCAGTCACTATACATGCTAGTCTCGATGTATTATTACTATCATTTTCGTAATAATACTCGACTAGGGGCATTTTGGGAATAGCAAAGCTATTCCAAGGATAATTATTATATTAAGTTATAAATTGCGCATAATAATAATAAAAACAAAATATAATAATTAAATTACCTAAAATAAAATATAATACATTGTGTATAACTTTAATCATCTTATATGATTGGTTCTAGGACACACACCAACAAGTGTGTCATCCTTTTGTTCCACTTAAACAAAAAATATATTGAAAGATAAATTTATAGGTAAAATGAAAACCAATATACGTTGGTTATTAAATAAAAATCAATGTCGGTTCATTTAGCTTAATATTTTTTACAAGTTGGTAAATATTTATTTCAAGTTATAGGTTAGTAAAGACCTTGGTTACAATAAAAAATCTAATGTTATTTTTTTTTAAGATATAACTTCTTCATTTTGACATTTCCCTACTAAAAACCTAAACAAAAACTATACTAAATTATCAACATATCCATTTGTGCTTCACATTCTTATCTTGAAGAATAAGCATGTTATCATTGACGACTTTCAAGAAAAATGATAGTGATTATCTTCATGATAGAAAGTAAAAACATGGTTCAAAGAAGCAGGAGTTTTGGACTTATTATGTTGAAGAAAATTAATAATAATTATCTTTATAGCAACCATGCATATTTTATTATCAATCCCTTGCTACTAGACAATATATTAAAATGATATTTTCTTATTAGTCCCTTGCTTTCATATCCACTATACATTATGTAAACTTGACATAGATTGTGATCCAAAAAAGATGATAACCTAGGATCAAGGACTTGTATCTCAATAATTGATGACCAAGTAGCATTGATCATATACTATTCGTTGAAAAATGTGATAAAAATTTAAATGAAAAATAGAATGAAAGAGAAAAGAGAGGAGGATGCAATTTATAGGTAAAATAGGAAATTCTATGTTGGTTATAAATATCTAACTAATATTTTAAAAATGAAAATTTCATTCTACATCCATTAACATATGTTTTAAAGGTCAATTGTTTTTAAAACCAATATTGTAAGTGTTGACATAGATGTTGCAGTGCATTTTAAATGGATAGACTATTAAAATATAAATAATCTTTACAATTTCTAATAACATCATAAGTACAAACATTTAGTCATAGAATATCTTCAGACATTGAGTTATTGTACAAACATTAATACTTTGTACAATAAATGATAATATTTATTGTAGAATACTTTCATTTTTTATGTTAATTGTTTAAATAACCACTGCACAAAGTTTAATTTTCCATACAATTAAAAACTCAAGAAAATACCAATGTGTAACATCAACTTTCTATGTGAACTAACATCATAAATTGCAATTATTTTTAAAAATATCATCACACTATTATAAATATCAATTTTAACATTAACCAACTTAAATTTGGTGAGTTTAAAGGGTAATTCTTTAGTAATGAAGATATAATTACACCAAAATTGTCACTTACTTACAATTTGTTTCAATCTTATTTTCTAAAATTTTTACAATAATAAAATATTTATACATATATAAAAAATACATATTGATATAAAATTTATTAAATTAATAATTTTTTTAAAATTTTATAAATTTTTATTGTAACTTATTTATAAAAGTCTAAATAATTTATGTGTTACAACCTTTATGAATAAACTTCTATAATTTTGCTTAATGTTTCATAATTTTTTGTATTTAATTTGTAAAAAAAAATACAATACCTCAAATTAGAGTTATCAACAAAATTTATAATTTCTTAAATAACTATAAATTTTTTTGACATACATCAAAATGAAATTTCATTTTATTACAATTGACGTTCAAGCTAAAATTCGTAACTCTACTATTAATCCTGATTTGCTTAATTTTATTCCTACTTTTTTATTCTCTCTCTTCCTCTCATTTTGAACCCAATTTTTATTGTTTTATAACTTCTAAAAGTACAAATACCCCAAATATATATGAGATCATGTAAATGTCTATACAAAAAGGGCATGGCTTCTTCTTGCCATTACTCTAATAGTTTTTTTTTCTCATTATATGTTATAACTTTCAAAACTAAGCCTCAGATGTTTGCCATAGGCATATGTGGAAATATATTCCATGTATCTTACTCTTATTGGGGCAAAGTTAGCTGCATTGATCCTATTAGAAATTTTTAATATCGACTTTGCTTTAATTTATAAATAATAATTAATATTAATTTTATTTATAACAAGCCCTATATGGTATTTAAGGCCCAAATGTGATCTTGTAATAGGTAAGATGAATGGTCCAAGCAGATCTATGATCCAACCTAATTATTTTTCATGAGGTCCTCTACCTTTAGTAACTGCTTATGATTTGCGTTATTCCATTAGATTGCAGAATTTGTTCTTCTCATCAATGAGAATAGTGGGAGTTATGATAGATGGAGACTGGACTCTTGTAACGAAAAATCTTCCTTGATGATTTAAGGTATCTTGATTAAGTAAAATTGGAAAGGAATAGGAGATCAATTAGTGAACTAAAGATAATGAATAGAGTTCAAAATCTCATATTCTAAATATTTAATCCTCAAATTTCATCTTCTTCATGCTATAGTTCAATGCCAAGATTTAGGTATAATAATTAAAATTAATTATTCTTGCAATTAGTATCCGAGCTAGGTTAAGTCTTTGAATTATGGTTGAATGTTTGAGATAATTTTGGCACAATTTGTATACTTTCTCTTTCTACAAAATCCTTCGCTTAACTACAATTTTTATGTAGTTGATTGTAACACATGAAATATTATCAAGATTCAAGCTATTTCATATCAATTTTTTTTATGCTTCTAAAAGCATGATTTTTGTTAAAACCTAAAAAGACTCGTCTTAGTAGAACAAATATGTTTTGGTTGAATCATTCATTTATGTTTATTATTGTTTTTTGTACTATGCTTTTACTGTCATGAGTGATTATATAGTTGTCACAGCATAGTTTGTAATTGTATACCTAATTTGTGTTAAAAGCCAACATGAATTTTGTTCAAATTAAAGATATAGAGGTTTTGGGTCTTGCATGATCTTGTTCATTTATGTGTTGCTATATATGAATTATGTTCTAGAATAAAAGTGGTTTAAATGTTTTAAATATATATTTAGACACACATACACACATATAATTGTATTCTTCTCTACTAGATTACGCAATGTTGTGCTCAAATGAAAGTTATTTAACAAAATTTCAAGTTTCGAAAATATAGTTTTATCCTATCATTGTTGGTTTTGTAGAACGAGTTAGATAAAGACAAAGGTTGAGCTTAGAAATAAATAAGAAGAAATGTGAGAGTTATAATTACAACTATAGATTTGTCTTCTAATGTTACCCCATTTATATTAGTTAATCTAAAAATTGACTTCTATAATAGTATGGTGGCATTTCTATAAATAAGTGCAATTTATCATATTAGTTATAATAATAATTTGACATTATAAAGTCATATTTTTTGAAAGGAGATAAGGGGATTTGACATAGGGAAACTTAAAATGATGGTTGTATATTAAATTGACATTGAAAATGAACACCATTTTAATTTATAATTAATTATCATCTAAATGAATAACATATGGAATATTAGACTTTGATTGCACACTAAACTAATATCTAAAGGAATGTCAATAACCAATTAATGTTTATATTTATGATATTATAACAAATCACAAAGAATATTTGCACTTGAAACATTGGTTTCATATAAAATTCATGTCTAAAGGAATGTTAATAACCAATTTATGATTGTATTTATGATTTTATTGGAAACAATGAAGTTTTAGAAGTCAATTCTACTTGGTAACTAATGTGCAAAGGTTATCTTAAGCTAATTAATATTCATATTTATGGTGTTATTAGAAACTATAAAGCTTATTTGTATTTCAATGGCCTGCTCATTTAAAACACACTATATTATTCACAAGGTAAGCATATACAACATCAGTTGTTATAATAGCTAACATCTACCAACAAACCTAGCACTAAAGAATTCTTTTTTAAGACATGGATAATATGTTAATAACTAATGTAAAATGCCTTGTATTGCTTATAAATTGTGTTTCAATCTCCCCCTAAAACATCTCTATAATGCCTTATCCTCCATTATATAATTTTAGAGTTTAGTTTTGATTCAAAAATAGCTACCTTTCCAATCTCATAAAACCTGATAGAAAAAGATTACAAATATTATTGAAGGACTTGGCTCTCCTATGGCATCTTAGTGTGTGTTCTTTGATTAAATACAAATATACAAGTCCTAAAGTACCAGAAAAGAGGCAAAAAGTCCTTTAATATGACTTGTGGTCTTCTTAAATAGGTTTCTTAAGATGGAAGGGAAGCCTATCCTTGAATTTATTCCAAACTATAATATTGATAATAGAGGCAAATGTATTGTTGAGATGTTAAACATTTGTATTTACGATTGTTAAGATAGGAATCTTCCTCATCCCTAATTTCTCCACAAGGGTGGGGGAAAACTCCCATTTAGCATTACTAAGTTGAATACATATCATATATTTGTCACTCAAACTCAATCATGGAGAATTCAATAAAAAAGAATTCGTAGTGACGAACATGATAAAGATTAATGTATTTACATTAGAACATTTATTGTATTAGAGTTTTAATATATAGGAATTGGTTGTTTATTGTATTAGAGTGTTAGTGTATTTACATTACCAAGTTGTATATAAAGTTAGCTATTTATTGTATTTTGTTGATTTAATTATGTAAAGAAGTTTATGAAAATGAATAAAATTGCAATTTCAAAATTTATCATTATCTCCTTTCTCATATATTTCTTTTATTACATTTGGATGACTTTCTATTTTTGAAGATATATTGACTTTAATGTATAGTGGATAAAAATTTTCCTTTTTTACTTAAAAAACAATTCAAAATGACCATTTGATATAACTTTCAAAGTTTTAAAATTTTAAATAGATAATCATTTAATACACAATGAGTTAAAAATGTTATTCTTTCTCTTTAAAATTTTAACATTAAGTTTGATATAACTTTCAAATATTTTAAAATATTGATGTATTCTATTTATAAGTGTGCAAAGAACAAAATATTTTATGAAGAACAAAATATTTTAACTTGACATTAAAAATAAATAAACCATGTTAATTTCTTTCTAAGAGTCAATATCTTTATTGTATAAAGTTGGTTTTTTTATTATCACAATTGACATATTAAACTAGATTTATCATATTCAAGTACATGTTTTGCAATAAAAAATCATGAAACCATGTTGGGTGTTTTTATTAAAATGACATGGAAAGCATTATATAAGACAACAGTCTTTTGTTAACCAATGTGTTATATTTAGCCATAAAAATTTTTACACTAAACATAGGATATTAAACATCAATTTTAGTATACAATTGACATTGAATATCTAATGACATCATTTTACTTTTCAAATAGTTTATTAAAATGACGGTGGGAGTTAAAATAAATGATAATCTCTAACTCTACACTAAAAAGTAAAGTGTAGAGTTCTCTAATCTTCCTTTCAAGAACCATTTTTCCTTAAAAAGACACTTCTACCAAAATTCTAAAAACTTATATTCAACCTTTCATTTGTCCCCTAACTCACTAAATTCTTCTTCATTGCATTAAAGTGCATTCACAATGCTCATTTTTCTTTTAATCATAAGGAAAAACATTATAATGTTATGATTTGATAGCTTTACTTTTGTTTGGATCATGTGTTTTTAATCTCTTTTTCTAGGGTTTTAAGTGTATTAGTCATTAATATATGTTTAACAACTTTATTAAAACTTTCATTTTGTTCACATGTTTGTACATATATTCTTTGATATGTGGATTTCTTATGTATTTGTTGCATTTCTACTTTTGATTAGGTAGTCATAGATTATGGATAGATGTTTGGCAATTGTTTAACCATTAAATGTGCTAAAAGGTTTAATGAGATTATTAGATTTGCTATAAGCAAAAAGAAAGACAAGGAAATCAATAATAAGCTTATATTATGTCTTTATGAGGAATGTGTTTATGTTAGGATGCTTAATCTAATGAAGATAAGAGCATATCTATTTTTTAACAGCATTGACCTAGGTATAAATAATGAATATATCATAGGGAAGGTAAATTATCTAATTTATCTCTTATTTACAAAGGTAAAAGAGCCCATGAAGATGATGACATAAATGTAGGATTAGATGATCAATTAGAGGACATGGTTTATGATGTTAAAGATAATTTCACTCAATACCCGCATATCTTTTGTAACTTGTTAAGTGAAGTGAAAAAGTCATTGTACTTGAATTATACCAAATTGACATGATTATCTACTATGTTAAGATTATTCAACTTGAAAATGGTGAATGGTTAAAGTGAAAAGAGCTTCATAACATTATTGCAACTACTGAAAAAAATGCTTCTTAAAGGTAATGAACTACTAGATCATACTTATGAGGCTAAGAAATTCATATACCCAATAGGCATGGAGCACAAGAAGATATATACTTACTCTAATAACTAGATATTATACCAAAATGAGAACAAAGATTTATAAGAATATCTAAAATGTGGGGCACTACATTACAAACTTAGGAAAAATGATGTTATTAATAGTAAAAAAATTCTGACTAAGGTGTTATGGTATTTTCCAATAATACCAAAGTTTAAATAAATGTTTGTCACTATAAATGATGCTAAAAACTTAATATGGCATGCAGATTGGACACCATTTGATGTCAAGTTTTAGCATCTAACTAATTTTTCCAATGGTAGACAGTTGAAACATTGTTCCCCATATTTGGTAGTAAGTCAAGAAAATTACAGCTTGCACTTTACACCTATGGAATGAACTCTTATGGTAACACATAACACCAAAAAGGTCATTTAGCAGTAAATATTTAAAGGCAATTACATGAAAGCCATTAATTCATTGAATTTGCTAAACATTTTTTAGCAATTAAAAATTTACTATTATAATTAGAGTATTTAGTGGCAATTAACTTTAATTGCCTTTAAATTTTAAGAAGATTTAATTGTTACCTTCCTTACTTCTTTTACTTATTATTTTTATTTTTATTTCCATGGCATGAAACCCAAGCAAGAAACCTATGTATTTTGTTTCTTCTACCATGTAACCTAGGGAAAAAATGCAACAAAAAATTTTAGCAAACAACAAAATATAGTAAGAAATTTCACCAAATAGAAAAACATAAAAGAGAATTTTAGCAAATAGCAAAACAAAATGTAGCAAGAAATTTCTCCAAATAGCAAAACATAGTAGAGAATTTTAGCGAATAGCAAAACACAACAAGAAATTTGAACAAACAGCAAAATGTAGCAAAAAATTTCTTCATCAATTGCTCTATGTGCATGCACCCACACTTTTCCTTCAAAAAGGAACATTGATGGTAGAGCAAAGGTTCTCCCCTATTTTTGATAGTAAATTTTTTATTTCTTTCAAACTTTTTATTTAATTCATAGATTTCTTATTTCTTCCATATTAAATGAGATATTTGAAATGGGTACTGAGATAATTTCAAATGAACTTTACCACCATTTGTTGTTTATTTTATGGTTCTATGGATGATTAGTAGTGTTTTATGTCATGAATTTTGTGGCTAATAGATGTTTCTGGTTTTCCCCTTAAATTTTTATGGTTTATTGTCAAAACCAATCTTAAACTTGTAATGATGTATATAAGTTTTATCAATATACTAGTTAATTCATTGAATTTTTTTTGTTGTGTCAATAATCAAGATTAACCTTTTCTTCATTTTTATATATCATTTTTTTATTTAATAGGTCATAACTATTTTAACGCCTTACTTCCCTTAGATGATCACCTACTATACTAGCTAGGACCCTTGTTAGCCATCAAGATGTTAGTCTTACACTCCTACTATACATAATGAATCTATGACCCTAAAAAATAATGTGAAACAAATAATACAAATCAAGAAGTTACAAAGATTTCATCTAGCCCTTATACTTCTAATTCTGAACCATATTCTTTTGGATCATCTTCCTCTTGTAATGGCCTCTGTAAGGCAAATAGGAGCAAAAGTGAATCAACGCTCAACATGCCATTTAATACTCTTACTACCTCCACCACATTCGATCTTCCCTTTGAACACACCAAAATGCAATTCTTAGTGCACATTTAAGCTCTTCAATATCAATTTCACCATGAATTCTTTTATTAATTACATTAATTGCTCTTCCTTCCTTCCATTCACTATATGCCCACTCATAAAGTTCAATGTCATCTTGATGCCCAATCAACAAAAGTCAATACTAAATTGGCAAAATTCTCCATATCTTTCTTAAGTGAGAGGCCACAATATGATGCCTCACCATTAACTCTCGCAAACCCAAATTTAGTCACCTTGGCAACTAGATTTTCGTCTAATATCACATTTTCACATTTTAAATTTCCATGGTTTACAAACTCTCTACACCAAATGTGTAAATAATGAATGACTTTTACTACATTTGAGCATATCTCAACTCTTTTTCTCCATGTTAGCTTCCTGCAAAGAGTAGAATCATCTATGTACTTATCTAAAGAACCATTTTTGACATATTCATACATTAAGAATTGATGATTTAACTCATAATAGTATCCCTCCAACTTCACAAGGTTCTTATGATGGATACTCCCTATCTCTGAAATAGCATCTTTATAGTTTTATAAAAAAAGATTGTCTGCACTGCTTTATCTTGAGGCTTTTTCTATAATAACAATAAGATAGCAACTTTAAGTTAATTAAAAAATTTATAGCAAGTCTAGTTAGAATCATCTCCAATTCATATCTAGGCAGTTTGTTTTAGTTGACAATCGTGTTCCTTGCAGCCTCACTGGAGACTCCAATATGCAATTACTAGCTTGGTGGCTCATAGGTGCTTTTTTTTTTACTCTAGTATGTAGTCTACTAGCTTCAAGCTTCATGGTTTCATCACACTATATGTATTTTAGCGCCTAGATCCTAATGCAAGTTTTACTAGTTTAGATCTATGGTTTAGTTTGCACAAAAATGCCTTACTATTTTACTTCACCACCTTTTTTTGAATAATTTATTTATGCTACTTAAGGTTAAGGATAATGAAGGAAGTTATTTTAAACCCTCATATTTCCCTAGCATCATTTTTTTCTTGGCCTAGCAAGTAAATTTTCAATTAAAGAACAACAAAAAAAGTGCTACCTTTTAACAAATGTAAAATGAGGCATCCTATGCTAGATTTTATGCACATCTAAAAATCCTATAATAATGTCTTAGATGAAAAATCCTTTTATGAGACCATCTAACTTGCTTGCTTATAAGACATACGAGTCATTGGAAAGGTATGGATATATATGGGAGAATTTAACACAAGCAGATGTTCATACCTTCCATTAATTTTTATATGTTACACATCAGCAATTGTAAGTCCTATTTTTTTTCTTGGTACTGACCTTTAATTCACATTTTACTTGTGATTTCAGATATAACCATTTCTATGAGTTAAATATTTTTAGCTTCAATTTGGTATGTTTTATTTATATTTAGTTGACACTATCCAACTCCTTAAGCTGACATGTTTGCAGTAAGGTTGGAATTCTCATATAAGTATTAGATTTGTGCTAAAGTGTTGTTACATATACCTTTACATCAATTGATGTTCCCAACAAGATTATAGCTCTTTCCTAATTCATTCAATATGCCAATCAATTTATCAATTTTAATAGTGTTGGTGTGTGTCCTAGAACCAATCATATAGATGATTGAAGTTATATACAATGTATTATATTTTAGGCAATTTAATTATTATATTTTATTTTTATTATTATTATGCACAATTTATAACTTAATATAATAATTATCCTTGGAATAGCTTTGCTATTCCTAAAATGCCCCTAGTCAAGTATTATTACGAAAGGGATAGTAATAATACATCGAGACTAGCATGTATAGTGACTGATGATTACGAATCATGGATATGTGATATCAAGTCAATACATGAGTACATTGCTAGTGAACAATGTACTGGACTGACCCACTATGAGAATATTGCATGGATAAACGTGTCATAAGTTATTCTCATATGATCACAACTACACATAAACCTTTGACCTGAAGTCACTACGGTTCCTTACATGAGGAATTACTCACTTTAAATTGTCATATGTCACCTTTAATCAGGATGACAAGTAGGGCATTGATTGGGTGTGTCATAAATCATGCAGAGGCAAGTGAGTGATGTAAATGGGATTTTGTTACTCTTGTATAAAAGAGAAATATCCTTGAGCCCCTTGATTGAGTGAAACTTAGAAATGCATGGCCATGCTCAGTTGAATTAATATGTGATATTAATTATTTATTTTAAGTCTACTCAGTATCAAGAAATATAAAATTGAACATTGACGAGGATGACACATTCCATGCCTCCAGTTCAATTTGGATATTATTACAAAAGGGTTAAGATGCAAAACGTTGAATCATGTATTAGGTGGATGTCGAATCAGAGACATTCTTACTACTTGAGTGGCAGTGATGTATTGCTAGATACCGCTCGCTGTCTATGGCTCAATAATAAGTCATTGTCAACGTAGTAAGAACCTACAGGGTCACACAAAAGGAGTAGGAATAAGACAATAATTAATTAAACTTTAATTATATTAATATCCAATTAATTGGACTTATTTTCGTGCATATATAGTATTAAGAATAATAAATTCACGTTTTATATATATATATATATATATATATATATATATAATGTGATATTATTTGATATTAAAGTAATATCAAGTAATTATCTTATCAGATATTAGATAAATATATTATGAGATAATATTATTCTGATATTTGATAACTATATGCAATTATTTAATAATTAAGATATTTATATTATGAGATAATATTATTATCTAATATTAGATAATTAATAGATAAGTCCTATCTCTTCCCATTATCTCTAGGATAAGGATAAGATAAGTTGTTAAGTGTGATTAGGATTTTGGAAGCATTATCCTAGTAGGACTAGGATTATGGCTTACCTAAGTTCTATAAAAAAGGACTTGAGGGCAGCACTTAATAATCACATTTTAGCTTCCATATAAACCCTAAATCACTCAAAAAACATCTAATCCTAATTCTTAGAGAGAGAAACGCATCCTAGCAGACGCGTGGAGGGTGAGAGGTCATTGTTCACTCCGTATGGATACCGTAGAGACACTGTACCTTCCGGCCGACGTTTGATTCATCCGCTCTCAAGTTTTGATCAGTAGAAACACGAGTGCCCAATAGGTAAAACCCTAATCATTGACTTATGCTTTTTGCATGGATCCTAGGTAGAATTCGGATCAAAATTTTAAAATTCCGCTACATGTGATAATTCGAATTCCCAACAAATAGCACTTTTTATATTCCTCTATGTGGATGGATAATTTTAGCTCTATGATCCATATAAAGGCCACAATTCAAGGAAATGTTAATCTTAGTGCTTTTTGATTAAAAGACTTAATCCATTAAGTTGTTTTCATAGTATAAATTGTAGTAGCTAATTAATCTTATGTTGCTTACAATCATATTTTGCATCTTTAATAGAGAAGTATATATATCCTTTAGACTATTTTTTGTATTTGTACTATATGAATGCATCAAGATTAAAGAGTAATGAATTCTACCAAGATAAACATTTTGGTCCTGAGTATGGAAAAATTAAGCCTAGTCATTATAAGCACCGATGTTCTATTAATATCCTTTATAAATATAAGACATGAGATTCTTAATTGAATTTTAAATTTTTATATTTATCAAATGTAATTTTAAATTTATTTTATCATCTTATATTTAATAATAAGTTTAAATTTTAATTTTAAATTTTATTATATATTATATTATTATTTATTTATTGAATACATATTTTATATATTCTTATAATTTTATATTATAAACTAAAGACCTCATGACCTATTTAATGTGATTCAATAACCTATTGAATCCTACTCATATCCAATTTAATGTTGAATTCAATTTTAATTTCAATGACTATGCCTCAAGCATCCTAATCCTCACATGTGAAAGGAGCCAAAGAGATGAAGTTTAGAAGTTTAGCTAAAAGGAATGTTGCCAGGTCTTAACTCCGAGGTTATGGCCTAAAGTTTGTGCTAATTACCAAAATTACCCATTAATAATTATAAAGTAATTAGGAGTTTACCTTTTAGATTTGTGTGAGAAGGCATTTGTTTATTGATTTAAATAGAGTAGAGGGACCATGAATGGATATGGACAAGAAATTAGTCAAATCACACAGGTAATAGAGGGCTAACTTTAATTTAATAAGAAAAATAGGATTTTGTTTCGTGGCATGTTAAATTAAGTTAAAGCTAACACATTTAATGAAAAATAGGTTTTGGAGGTATATCCTTGTTGCAAATCTATGTGTTTATTCTATTTGTTTATGTTTATGGTCCCTTATCCACTTGCATGACTAAAATAGATGCCTTTATCTACATATGTGAGGCTTGGTTTTAAGGCATATTATTCCTCTGTGCTTGAGCCATTAGTCCATGTTCTTCTCTCTTCATTAAGTACTTGGGACATTGGTTTTGCTTTGTTGGGCCTAAACTCACTGACTTCTTTTGACTATAACAAGCCTTTTTCTTATAGCAATAACACCTCTCTTATTTGCAATCCTTTGTTTTAGTGATATTTGTTTAGCCCTATTGATATTAATTAGATTTTTTTTTCATGTGTCTGATTATAAGGTAGCTCCTATGTGTCATCTATTTATAACAAACATGTCCATGCTATCTTCATGTGCATGTCTATATGATCATTTAGAACTTAAAGCTCCTTTTAATGTCACCTTAGTAATGGACATTGCATATCAGATTTCAACTTCTATTTCCAAGTAAGTGTTTTTAATTTCTATATTCCCTTGTTGAGCATAAAAGAGCAGTAGGAAATAATAAAGAAGCCATCTCATTAAGAGTAAAGAAGCTGCCTCAACCCTACCTAACTAAGTTTTCTTAACTTAATATCCTATAATTTTAATTATTCTATAGTTTGATTGTTTGTTGCTATTTGATTGTTTACTATTTTTTTTCCATTTAAAGCCAAGTAATTGTTGTGTTCACAAATATTTCTCCTATTACATTCATTATTTAGGGCCACTAAAACCTTAATTTTATTTATAATATAATTGTTATATTTACCCCATTATAAAATTATTCTTTTAAAAATTTTTATTAAGTGAATAAAATTATGTGTCTTATGAATTTCTTTGTTAATGAATTAAAAGTTTTAAACACTTTTAAAAGAAAAATGATTTGAGTTGACATCTTTAGTAATACAATTGCTATTCCCACATGAAATTTTGCTTTTTGAAATATGAATTTTATATATTAAAGTCATTTCTTGACTTTATAATCCTAAGCCTAAAAATAAAACTTCAATTCTTTATCTTTGTTATTTATTATCTTTTTTTCCTTACCTTACATTCCTCAGAAGGGATAAACCTTTCATTGCATAATTTGTATATTTCCTTCTTGGCAAAAATAGAAGTAGCTAATAGATTATACTATTAATAGATGTTGATATTCTTGTAATTTATGTAACCTTTTATTTTATATATATTTTTTCATTTTTGTTAATTATTATGGAAGACCATAAAATAAGGAGTGGATGAATTGTGATAGATTTAGCAAGGAATATCTAGAAGTGTTAAAAGAGTTTATAACCCATGCTTCTAAGAATAAAGATGATAAAGAAAAAAATATTGTGCCCTTGTCAACAATGTGTGTTACAATCTTTTGTTAATTGAAAACAAGCATATGATCATTTAATGGTGTATGGTATTATTCCATCATATGACACTTGATTTTGTCATGGGGAATCCATTGATGTATCAAAATCAATGCAAGAAAATATAAACCAAGAAACTTCTAGGGGTGATGATGAGGTTGGAATGATACATGATGCTTTTAGGGGATTGCTTGAAGTCTTTAATATGGAGTTCGAAACTAGCAATTTAATAGAACCAATGTTAGAAGAATCTAATCTTTTGCTATCAGAAAATGATCATACAGATGTTGAAAATTTTAAGCGATTGATGAAAGATGCAGATTAAGAATTATACCCACGGTGTGAGAAATTCACTAAACTATCTTTTTTGCTAGAACTTTATCACTTAAAAGTTCTATTTGGATGGTGTAACGAATCCTTTAATTATTTACTTAGGCTTTTAAAAAAAGCATTTCCCAAGGCTGAAAAGCTACCTAAGTCCATGTAGGAAACAAATAAAATCATTGAGGCATTAGGTCTTAAGTATGAAAAAAATTCATGCATGCCCCAATCATTGTATGTATTTAGAAATGAAAGGGCTAAGGATGATACATGCTTGGCATGTGGAGCCTCTAGATGGAAAGATGATGAGAATGGCATTAAGGGTAGAACTGCTACAAAGTCAAAGAAAGGAAGAATTGCATCCAAGGTTCTAAGGTATTTCCCTTTGGCACTAAGGCTACAAAGGTTATTCATGTCATCTAAAACTTTCGATCTCATGAGATGGTATGATAAAGACCATAACAAAGATACTTTTTTGTAACATCCAACCGACTTAGAAGCATGGAAAACTATTGATTTACATAATGTAGAATTTGCTAAAGACCCTTGCAATGTTCAACTTAGATTAGTTAGTAATAGATTTAATCTTTATGGCATAATGCAAAGTGTTTATAGCACGTGGCCAGTGATTTTAATGCCATATAATTTGCCTCCATGGTTATGTATAAAGCAATCATCTTTCATCCTCTTATTACTCATTTTAGGACCAAAAGGACTTAGAAATAACATTGATGTATACTTAGAACCTCTTATGGAAGAGTTGATAAAATTGTGGGAAATAGGCATTGACACTTATGAAGCATAAATGAATAAAACATTTCATATGCGAGCAGCTATCATATGGACTATAAATGATTTTCCAACATATGACACTTTATCTAGATGGAGTACTTATGGTTGATTCACATGTCCTATTTGCAATATAAATACCTCCTCTATTAGATTGAAATATAGTAAGAAATTTTGGTATCTACGCCATCGATGTTTCTTGAAGCCAAGACATAAATATAGGCTAGATGTAAAATCATTTGATGGAACTAAAGAGCTGAGTCTTACACCACCTTTTATATCTTGATCAGTGGTTTTAGATTAACTTAAAGACATTAACTTTACTTTGAGTGGATATGTAAATGTCAATAAGGCTAAGGCTCATACATAGAGGAAAAAAAGCATTTTTTTTAAGCTTCCATATTAGAAGTATAACTTAATGCATCACAATCTTGATGTAATACATATAGAGAAAAATATGTGTGATAACTTGATTTATAAAATACTAAACATTGACAAAAAGTCAAAAAATAATCTAAGTGCTTGACTTAATTTGAAAGAGATGAACATTAAACCAGAGTTATAACCCCAACAATATAAATTGTTAGGATTAAAGACTTATGATTGTCATGTTTTAATATAAGAACTTTTACCTCTTGTAATGCACTTAACTTTCCTAAAAAAGTGAGCTTTATTTTGATTGAATTATGCATATTCTTTCAAATGCTATGTGCCAAAGTGCCTTAAGTGAAAGAGTTAGAGTTCCTTGAAGAAAGAGGTGTATTACTATTATGTCATTTCGAGAAAATATTCCCTCCATCATTTTTTATAGTCATGGTGCACTTAGTTATTAACTTGGTAAAGGAAACAAGACTTGTTGAGCTTGTGCATTATAGATGGATGTACTTAATTGAGAGGTAAAAAGTATTTAGTTAAAGTAAATATATAAATTTAAACTAAACTATAATCTTAACATCATTTAACTTTCGTTTAGGTACTTTTCTACAATAAAATCATATGTTCCTAATTGTGCACACCCAGAAGGCTCAATCGTAGAAGCATATATTGCAAATGAATGTTTAACATTTTGTGCACGATACCTAAAAGGTGGTGAATTAAGGTCTTATTAGTTAAGAAGAGATGAAGATGTCCAAGAATTTGAAGAGAATTAAGAAAGATGTCTATATCTGAGTGTCGAGCAACCATATGGCAAGATTGATGTTTTTATGTTAGATGATAAAACATTGTTACAAGCACATCAATATGTCTTGTTCAATTGTGAATCTAATATCGTTGAAAACTTAAAAAGGTGAGTAAAAGATCATGATGTTAATGCTTGAATCATACATACATTCCTTCTTAGTATTCTAATATGCTATGAATATGTAATGAACATCTTGCTGACATTAAAAGATCAAATCATAAGCATTGTTGTAGAGATCATAAGCTATAGTTTATACATTTTAAAACATTTCATGATTAGTTCAAAGAGCAAGTAAATAGTTAACTTTAACTAACATTAATTTATGATAACAAAGCTTTAAGTTCCATTTATATTTTAATGTATTTTTTGTTTAAAAAACAAGGTATAAGAGTTAAAATCTACATCTAATAAAGAAATCACCAATCATATTAAAGCTCTTGCTCAAGGTCCAAGCTATATTGTAAGAGCACTCAGGGCTTTTGATGTAAATAATAGATATTGATTTCAAACAAAAGATTCTAAAAAGTCTATGGAAACACAAAATAGTGGTGTTATGGCAATCTCAAACACTAGAAGCCATTCAAGTGTAAGTGATAATGCCCCAAAGGAAGGTTCTCTCACCTATTATGGGCAATTGAATGATATAATTGAACTGACTTACTATGAAAACTTTAAAGTTATCTTATTCAAATGTGATTAGGTTGATTTGACCATTAGTAAAGGAGTCAAGAAAGATACATTAGGGTTCACACCTGTAAATTTTTCACATTTGATTCACACCAACCATTGAATGAATGATGAACCTTTTATATTTCTGCTAGAAGCCTAACAAGTGATATATGTACAAGATCCTAAGGATCGTGAATGGTTTATTTCTAGGCTAATTAAACTAAGGGATATTTTTTATATGGGAGAGGAAAAGGATACACAAATCAAGGAAATGAATTGCCTCACTCCCATGGAATGGAATATGCTTTAGAATTAAAGGATAATGCTTTTGATTAGTTAAGAAGTGATGTTATGGCATAGAAATTGATCTAAATGAATGTTCTACTCAACCATCAAATGAATGTGAAGTTAACATTGATGAAACAAGTTATACATATCATGACAATGATTTAGAATAAGAGAGATAGGTAATTTTATATATTTAATTTTTCAAATAAATTCATATTTATCCTCTCACTTATTCAATCTTTCTTCTATTTTGAATTCAACATGAGATATTTTTCTATCTTAAGTTACCATATGTATATAGTTTTGTATTCTATTATTTTCTTTTACTATAATGCTTAAAGCTTTTGGTGAATACATAGCTAACAACATGGTAAGAGCAGTCAGTTGATTAATAGTCAAGGACAAACTGATAATGAAGTAAGAAAGCAGATGTTACAATTGATTAATGAAAGCAACTCATTACAAGAGCAGTCAGTTGATAATACAAAAGACATGAATTCAAATGACAATATGGAAGATGAGCAAAGTGATGCAAAAAGTACTTCTTACTAAGATTTATTTATTACTACTTCAATTTGGAGGTTTATATTTAAGAATTATTGAAAGAATTATTTTAAAATAATTATTATTTAAATACAATTGATAATTAACATTAGCGTATACTTACTGTGTTTATAACTATTTTTTAAAATGTAAGAATAATTGTTATGTTAAATTGAAACTAATTATTTTCATAATTATTTTTTTAATTGTAAGAATAATTATTGTGTTGAATTCATGCACATAAAAAATTAAAATATATTTATTTATTATCATCACACCACCATAAATAAGGCTATTTCTACCATTGCTCTCTCTGCTTGCATGCAATCACAAGTAGGAAGGTGATGTATCTAGATAAAGTGTTGAAAAATAAGGGAGAGCAACCAGACGGCGGACACAGCGCACACACAAAGCTTTGACCCTTTTTTTTTTTCTTTCATGTTAGATACATGATGATTAACTATGAGAATAAATAGTAATGGTAGAATGTTAGTTATTTAGATGGAAGAAATTCTTTAGTGTTTTAGTTTTCCAAATAATTATTAATTTTAATAATTTATAAAAAAATTACATGTATTTTGATGTAAATATATATTTTGATTGATTTTTTTAAAAAAAATAGTTGATGTAATAATCACAAGTTAAACTAGAAGTTAAAATTTGGAAAGATAGAAATGTAAATTTTCAAAGACTTTAGTAAAAATGCTCTAAATTTAGAAAGAAAGCTCAAATTTGTGGGAAAATAAATTAAAGTCTCTCATTTTTTAAAGGGTTATGAGTAACAACTTTTGACTATTGTGTACAATTATAAGAATCATTCAAAATGCTTCCATACATTTTCAAAATTTACTCCGACCAGCTACTATAGTATTAAAATATGTTAATTACTAATTTAAAACTATTAAAAAATTTATAATATATTAATATATCAATGTATCATCCAATTTAAGTATTAATATATTATTATATAATATATAAAACTTAATTTAAATAAATTTAATATATAAATTTAATGATATATTAATATAGTATTACATTAATAATATTTCAAAATCTCTCCCAACAATTTCACATTACTTACTCTTAGCTCTAAAGCTAAGAAATAGATGTTTTTCGAACTTTTAAGTCTTCACAATATCACAAAGTATAAGACATTTTATAACACTCATGATATATGACTTAAAAATAGTTATAAAAATAATTACAATTAAAAACATAAAAATATATTTATTGAACACAATAATTTTTTATAATTATTTTTTTAAAAATAGATACATTATTCTAGGGCTGTAAAACAAACTGAAATCCATGGATCTATATGGACCTCTCCGTGGATCTATGTAGATTTGGACATAAAAAAAATTGGTCCATTTTTTATGTAGGTAAAATGGATCAAATTGTGCAAACCTAGATTTAAATGAATTAGTACCGTAAGGATTCAGACTGGTCCATAAACTACTCCTTTGGAAAAAAAAATTCTATGCAACCCACCCCACATCCCTACCTAAGCCCAACCCAGAAGCTAGTAAGTGACCCCATTATCGTCCATGGTCCATAATCCATTATGGCCCAACCAATTAACCAAAACCAATAACCATAGTAATCTACAATCAAATCAATTAACCTTACCTCCTCCTATAACTTTCCCTTTGTTTAGCCAAACAAAACCCAAAATTGAAAGGCAAAGCAATTTTCTATTTCTTTACTCCAAATTCCAATTTCCAAAGAAAAAAATCTTGAAACTAACCAGAAACCCTCTCAAAAGCTCAAACCCTAACTTAGACAAAAGTTATAGAAGTGATAGAATACAGACAACAATGTAAGGCAACAAGCAAGAACGCACCATAGACAAACCATACCACTCGTCAATCTCGTCCACTCCAAACTCTAGTTAGTGATGTGGCGTCTGAAGCTCCCAATGCCGGTGGTAGTCACCAAGTTTTGAGGTTTAGCTTCAATAGTTCATCTCTCTCTTTAAGTCTTTGTCTTTGTTAGTTTGTAAATCTATGTTACCTCCACTCAACTACTTTTGCTTTGCATTTCTATTCTTCCATTTTTTTCATTTTGATTACTCATTGCTACTACTCTGTTTCAATTTCATTTGTTTTGTTAGTGTCTTGTGTATTGCATCTTAGCTGTTTGATGTTAAGTTAAAGTTAATTGAGTTAAATTTTGGTCCAATTTCAATTCATTTATGGTTTGTATCTTGTGTCATTATTCATTTGGTCAATTCATTTGTTACTTGAGTCGTATCTTTGCATTTCATTCTACTTTGTCCACTTAGTGATTCCTTGTGTATTCGATTTTCCACTAATAGAGCATACTTTTATTAGATTAAGGCTCTATAATTTTATTGAAAATTATTTTTCTAAAAAGTTTATTTATTTATATAAAATAAAATAATAATAATAATAACATAATAAGTTGAACTCTTCAAGAGCCAAAGAGCTCAATCCATCTAAGACCTTTCTAATAATAATGTCTATTTTGATAGGCTAGTAATATGCTTGAGAAATGTGTGATGTTCTGCCTTTAAAAATTATATATTGTTAATTTTTGAAATATATTGGTAATTGAATGGCTAATAACAAAGACCTCGTCAATTGTAGTGGGGACTGCATGGATAAAAGAAAATAGTGAAGTTATCTTTGCATAGCAGAAACCTTGTGGACTAGTCAGTGCTTATATTTCCAATTCTAGAAAATATTGAAGGCAATCCAAGTTAATTTGTGTATGTAATTCTAAAATTTTCAAAAAATAAACTCAAATTTTTTTATGGCCAAGTTTATTTATGAACATGTAAGTGGTGTTAATATATTGTCTTCCTCTAGTTCCCCATCAGACCTACCAAGCCTGTTTGATAGGAGATTAAGGACATGTTGCATAGAATTATAATAATGACACTCGTTTATTAATGGCCTACCAAGCCTGTTTGCTGTTTGCATTGAATATGCTCATATCAAGCCTATTTACATTGAATATTACTCATATCATAAATTAAAATAGCTATTGTTATTTGTTTTTTAATTTAATTTGTTGTTACTTTTCTTGCTATTTTACTAAATATGTTGGCAGCAAGTGCCACTAATTTTTTTTACATGCATAATTGTTTATTGTGTTTGTATGAGTGTTAATTAAATATACATTTGTGTTTGTAGTGGCCTAAAAAATGGCATCTGAATTTGCACATGAAAATGTGGAAAGGGAATATTCTAATGATAGTTGTGGGGAAGGGAATAATGCTAAAAATGTTAATGTTGTTAATAGAAGTACTTATTTGTTTAATAATCAAACTGAACCTCATAATGATGGAGGTGAACCTCAAGTTCAAGATGGGCAAAAAAGAAAGAAAACATCTTCAAATGTTTGGTTTTTATTTGATAATTTAGGAGTATGCAAAGATGGTAAACATAAAGGCAAATGTAAAGGGTGTGGGGGTTTATATGTGGCTAGTGGTGGTCAAATGGGTACCTCAAGCCTTTCTCGTCATGTGACAAAGTGTAAAAAACTTGATATGTTAAAACAAACTAAGATACCATAATTATTGTTGGATAATCTTGGAAAACCAAGAAGTAGAAAAATTAATCAAACAATTTTTAGGAACAAAGTAGTTTTAGCAATTATAAAACATGATCTCCTTTTTACATTTATTGAATATGGTGGAATTAAGGATGTGTTTTGGTATTTAAATCTTGAAGCAAAAATGGTTTTTAGAAACATTGTTGCATCTGATGTGTGGAAAATTTATCTAAATGAGAAGGAAGGGGTGAAAAAAGAATTGAGTAAAATTTCTGGTAGAGTTTATCTTACTTCTGACTTGTGGACTACTTGTACTCAAGAAGGCTATATTTGCTTAATAGCTCATTATATTAATCAAGATTAGAAGTTAAGTAGTAAGATTCTTGCCTTTTGTGACATGCCACCTCCATACATGAGGTATGAACTATCAAGAAAGATAATGGAACTTTTAAGTAAATAGGGGATTGATAAAAAAAATTTACTTTAACTTTGGATAATGCTTCTACAAATGATAATATGCAACAATATTTAAAAGATGCACTTTGTTTAGAAGAAAGCTTGTTGTGTGATGGCGAATTCTTTCATATAAGATGTTCTGTACACATTCTAAATCTTATTATGCAAGATAGGTTAAAAGTGGCCTCTGATGCCATTGTTAAAATTAAAGAAAGTGTCAAATATGTGAAAGCTTCAAAAGGGAGAATGGAAAGCTTTAAGAAAGTTGTGTAAAATTTATCAATTAATGAGGGTTCTAGATTATGTTTAGATATGTCTACTAAATGGAATTCTACTTTTTTAATGCTTGATAGTGCTTTGAAATATAAGCATGCATTTAGCCGCTATGCAGTTCATGATAAGAATTACAAGCATTGTCCATCTAGTGCAAAGTGGATGAAAAGTGAAAAAATGTGTGAATTTTTGGAGTTTTTTTTATAAGATGACCAATTTAATCTCCGGGTTAAGTTATCCAACCACAAATTTATATTTCACTCAATTTGGAAAATTAAATGTCTTATCTTGAAAAATTTGAAGAGTGAGGATGAAATGATAAGGGACATGGTAACTAATATAAAGGCTAAATTTGATAAGTATTAGAGTGAATATAATGTCTTGCTTGCTATGGCGGTAGTTTTTTATCCAAGAATTAAGCCTTTATTGTTAGAGTTTTGCTATAACACCATTGATCCTATAACTTTTGGAGAGAAAATGAGGATTATAAGAAGCAAGTTGTTTCAACTTTATGAAGCCTACCCAAAGCATTCACCTCCAAGTTCCCAAAGAACCTAATCTTCTGATGTTTCTTCCATTTCATCATTTGCAAATTCAAGTACAACTAATAAAGTAAGAAGACTTTTCACTATAAATTTTTCAACTTCTAATTGTTATTTGGTTCCTACAATATTCAAGGCTTTCATATTTATTATAGCTTGCTTATTTTTTTAATCTGATTGTAATAATTTTATTATTAGAATTTCAAAGCTTTTGATTCTCAAATTGTAACAAGAACTAGAAAGTTTCAATTGGAGATTTATTTGGAAGAGCCAAAGCTTGAATTTGCATATTATGAAGATTTGGATGTTTAGCACAAATGAATAGGTTTTCAAATGTAGCCATTATGGCTTGTGATTTGTTAAGTATGTCAATTATTACAGTAGCATCTGAATCGGCATTTAGTATTGGAGGGCATGTGCTAAACAAGTATAAAAGATGTCTCCTTCCTAAGAAGGTTCAATCTTTGATTTGCACTCATAGTTGACTCCATGGTTTCACTCCTTCTGTTAATACTTTAGATACAACTACTACCTACATAATTATTTAATTTAGAAATCCATTATCATTTCTTATTTTAATCATTGAATTTATTAACCATTATAATTTCAATTATAGATTTAAAGGATGATGATAAAGGAAAAAATGACTCAGCTGAGGATTCAAATACAAATGCAATAATTAATGTGGAAAAAGAGTTAGGTGTTCATGAGATTGCATAGATAAAGAGGTTAGTTATACTAATTTCTATTGTTTTTGTTTGAGATTAGTTCACTACTTTTGGATTTTCTATAACTATTCATTTTTATTAATAAGTAGCAATTATTTTTTGGGATTTTTTTTTCTATGTGCTGCCATTTTGTTGGATGTGTATATTTTTTGCTATTTTGTTGTGTGCTGCTGTTCTAAAAATTATAGCATTCATTTTCAACCAAATGTATCACACAACTAGAAATTGAAAACAACCTACAGTGCCATTTCATTGATTTCAACCATACAAAGTAAGCCTTTATGTATTTCGACAATGTCATGCCTAAACAAATATTTATTTTAAACTCCATCATTGAGTTTCAACTTACTGAAGTGATTCTGAGGGTAGTTCAAACAAGGCTTTTTACCATGGATCATATAGCTCTAACATTTTTAATTAGCAGTAAACAAAACTATGGAATTCTCTAAAGTCTAGAGTTATACAAACTTGGGTATAGCTTGAACTAAAAAATGCTACTCCAAAATACCTCATCTGTTACTTGGACTAAATTGATAAATATAGTTGAAATATGACCATATTCTTATGGTTTGTGTTCAGAGTTTAGATCTCAATTTGTTGCTTAAGCTTAGACATTTGTCCTAACAATCAGATATACAGATTTACTTTTGTAAGTTAAAACCCATTTGATGACAGGTTGTTGTTGTTATGACATAAGCAATAACAATTCAATTCCATATAAGGTCATGTATTGAGGGCAAACAGCAGCCCATGTTCATTTCTTACCTAAATAAAAATTGAAAAACATTACCTTGCAATGTATAAGAAAAAGTAAAAATTTCTATGCTAAGAACTCATCACTTTGGATGCTGGATATAGCTAGTGACATATGACATTTCTAACTGTCCTTTAATCATTTAATTTATGCATATATATGTCTATTTATTCAGCTTATTGTTCTGTAATCATATTTAATATTTTTAAGAAGTTAGGAATATGTTTAATTCAGAAATTCTAATGAAATTTGGTAATTATCTAATTGATATGTAAGTTATGGAATGTATAAGGAAGAAGCTCAACTCTCCACTCAATGGTATCAAGTGCTGATGGAATTATCATCATTTAAGCAATCTCATTAATTTCAAGAAATGTACTGCTACTTTTATATTTTTTAATTGTATTTGTTGGGGAATGAGTCAATGAAAAGACTTGAATTTAGAACTGTTATTTTACATGAATTCTATGCAATTATTATATGTATAAGAAGTATTATTATTTTAAATATTATGGTTTTAGTTCTAGTATGCATGCTGTATTCAGTACACATTAACATTAAAACAACATAGCTAACAGCTTAAAAACGGATTTTGGATGCAAACCAGTCCGATACATATACGGATTTTTTGTTCAATGTATAGGTTAATTGCATGGACTATAAAAATGGACTTGTCTACGGACCGGTCCAATACTTTCGCAAACTAGTTCGGTAATTTCACGAACCGAACCCAGACCACTTTATCATATCCCATATTATTATATGGGTAAAAATGGACTAGTTCATATGGACTAAAGTCTATGCGGACCTAGTCCGATCCGGATTGGTCCATCCGTTTTACAAGCCTACATTATTCTTATAATTATTCATACAATTATTTTTTGTGTTTTATTCAAACTAATCTTATTAATTTTATACCTTATTTTCATTCAATCCGAAAATGAATTATCCAATACTAAATTATAATGAAGCTGAAATAGGAGGATGCTGGGGCAAATGTGTTCTTTATAGACTCACTTAAGACATAAATTTTAGGCTCCAATTAATACATAAACATGGAAAGAGAAAAACTCTATATACAAAATGGAGTGCCTCTACATTGTCAAAGATGCTAATTCAATAAAACTCTTTACCTGATATTTTATCTACAAAAAGTAAATAATATATAATATTTTATTTTCTTTTTAAATAATTATTATGTAACAAATAATTTAGTTTAAAAAGAAAAAATTATGATCATGGCTAAGGTTAGTATATAACTATATGTAATAGAGGGTCCCATGATCACAGAAAGTATCCCTAGCATTGCATTATTCTTATGGTACTATCCATAATAATTAATGTATAAGATTTTAATTTTTTTAAAATCTTTTTTGCTTACTATTTTTAATAATATATGTGACGTGATCCTGCAAGTGCACGTGTTTAGCCAAGTTATAGTATAAAAGATATCATCTCTACAGGGATTGAGTGTTGAATACTAATTGAATTTCAAGATAAATTATCTAGGTGTACTAATTGTGATTGGAAATCAAAAGTAAAATGCGAAACAAAGTTCAGTTATAAAAAAGGAAGCAAATGGAACTAGTATGAATTAAGTAAAGATTTAATCCAAATGGGATGGAAGTGTACTCAGCTTTAGGGTTTCCTTGTGCTATTCATTATGGAATGAAGATAATCTTCTAACTGAATTTACTGTTAATTTAGATTGCTGGATTATAAAAAATAAGCTATACCTCATTGCAAGGCTACTAGCTACTAACCAACAAGTAAAGTGCCCAGAATTTCTCTAGTAATCACTCACCTAGGTTGCATTAAGAGTGCTTTGAGAATCCAATTTTAAACATTTCATCTTGTGCAAAAGAATCCAATTAGCTTAATTCCTAAGTCTAATAGAGATTCCCAATGATTATGCAAGGTCTGATTAATTAATTGGTCATTCCAACCTAGAATCAACTAATCCTTTATAAAAATCCAATATTTCGGAAGTATTGGGTTGTTAAATTACAAAATAGCATAATCAAATTATAAATCAATAATAAATCAAGCTAGATTATATAAAAATCAAATCCATAAATCCAAGAACAAGTTTACCCCAGCTGAGCACTGAGGTTTAGTGTGAGTTCATTACAAAACCAACAGAAAACCAGAAAATAGAGAAGGGAATCAAACTAGTCATGAAACTCTACAAATTCCTTGCTTGAATCTTCAATCCTTTGCTTGAATCCAATCCTCCAAGGCTAGCAGACACCCTTAGTGTCTTTGGGTCTCTCCTAGGGTTTCTACTAACGGCTCTCTCTCTAATTTTCAACTCCTCCTCCTCTCTTAGCAAATTCTTCACATAAAACTTATATGGGTAAAGTACATAGGGTATGACACGGCCCATGTTGTACCCCGTGTTCTTTTGCAAATGGTTAACAGTATGGTATACGAGGTCTAACAATCCCTGTGTTGTGACTCGTGTTCTTTTGCGAGGGGTCAGGTAGTATGTTACACGGTGTCTGACACAGCCTGTGTTAACCCCCGTGTTCTTTTGCAAGCAGCTCAGCGAGGCTTCGAAACACACAGAAAGATACACGGCCATCCACACAGGATTCCCATACCCCGTGTTCTTTGTCAGATAAGCGAATTTGCTTTAATTTTCCACAATTTGCATGGTTTTGGCTCTGGATTCTTTTCTAATGCTCTAATGAGTCACTTCAAAACCTGAGAACAAAATATCAAGCATTTAAGTACCCTTTTCCAATTAATTTGCATAAAATACTAAATAAATAAGTGATGAAACACACAAAATATAAGTGCAAATGTGCATTTATTAATTCCCCCACACTTGAATCTTGCTTGTCCTCGATTAAGGAAGTAAGAGAACAAAAATTTACTCCACTTTTCTGTTAATATCATCAGGCAATCATTTAGTGAATCAGAAATTAAGATCAAGTCATGCAAGGCAGCTAAATGAAAACAAAGCAGCAAAATAAGTCAATCCTTAGCATAAAAGCAAAAGAGAATAGCCTCACAGGTAAAGTGTTCATTCAAACTCTCAAGATAGGGCTTGTGTATACTCTCAAATTAATCAGCTCAGGACTTAATGTTACCATATGCTTGCAAAAACTCTATTCTCCACTACTATATTGTAAAATGCATGCAAATCAGAGGACTTTATTAAGGAAAATGATGAGGATAGAGGAAAGGAAGATTAAGGGATGAAAAGTGATAGAGTCAGAGAAGGGAAAAGACACATTGGCCTTAAATTTGACCACTGTCGAGTTCCATTGCTCAGCTTAGCATATTCCCTTACTTCTATTCTTTGCCTCATCTTTTTTTTCTATGATAGCAAACAAAACTTTTCTTTCTTTTTTCCTAACAAGCTTTTCTTCTTCTTCTTCCCAAATTATTTATTTAACACTATTTTTTTATATTATTATTTTTCCTTTTTCTCTTTTTTTTTATAAATCAGTTTACCCTTCTGAGCAGCTCTATGTAAGAACCTCTAAGTGATAGCCAAACTCATTTAATGTGTCTAAGTTCCCTTAAACTCTGAAGTTCAAGTTCACTTGGGCATTGGCTTTAAATGCACATAGGATGGGCTAGGCTTGAAATGAGGGTCCAAGGCTCAAGGTGGCTAACTATGGGCAAAGTTGAAAATAGTCTAGGGTAAATCAAAGAAGGGATTCAAATAAGCAAAACAAATAAAAAGGGTGAAGAAACATGGCCTCATCATATTTGACATGCAAAATACATAAAATGTAGCATCAAAAAAGCAAATGCAAGTTCTAGAGCAAAAAGTCAAAAGTGAGACATAATCCCTCAAGAAAATAAGAATGAGCCTCAAATTCTAATGTGAAAATTTGCTCAATAGGCTCAAGTCTCATGAGGATCAATTATGCTCATTACTTTCAGCTTCAAGCTTTAGAATTTCCTTATTAAGTTACTAGTTAATCATTAAAAGAGCAATGCATAAACAAATCCGCTTTAATCAAAAGATTGCCTTAAAAAATTTTACTTATCATTGTATTTGGAGTAAATTCCAGTACTCTAAATCAGTCAAGCAGATTCAAGTGCAATACATTCTAAAAGCTGCTCCCCCACACTTAAAATTTGACATTGTCCTCAATGTACAAGAAAAAGTAAATGGAAAAGAGATAGAGAAGAGATGGAGGATTGGAACTTCCCTGACAAGTGAAGCATTGTTCTTAATTACAGAACATGGCTTCTAGGGGATCCATAAGCAGAGAAAGATTAGGAGACAAAGAGGAGACTGCTAATGCAAAAGAACAGAGATGCATTACTAGGATAAAATATGTCGTTAGTTAGTTATTACAAACATAAATAGTAAGAGTGCAAGAAAATAAAAGAGAAAAGTTAAAGTAATAAAAGCTAAATGAAACTGCATCACCAATATAAGTACAAACCAAGATAAATGAGAATAGAGAAGAGGAACAAGTAAAAAGGAGAATATATAAGGAAAAGGAAAAAGTAATCTAAGCTACTAAGTAGAAGGATCTGGATCTGCTGGGGAAGAGGGGTGGAAGAGCTTGAACAAGGGCTCAACCATGCTCTCAATGTGTCTGGATCTCCTGTCCAAGTCATCATAGAGGCCTTCAATCCTCGACTGGCGCTCAGAGATGTGCTGAAGCTTAGTCAAAATCTACTGTTGACCAGATAAGATATCTCAAAAATAAACCTCAGATGAAACTCTTCTGCCCGCAGAAGATGATGGACCCATATCAGGAGCTGCATCAGCATCGGCATCATCTGCAAGAAAATCATCCTTAGGTGGTGGCTACTGCACAGGCTAGATCCCCATAGCTAGAAGAATGCCCCTACGGAGGGCGGTCATGTGGGATGCTACAGAAAGGGATCCATAAGGTCGATCAAAGACTCCCAACTGCCTGGCTAGTCTAGTAATGTATGGACTGGTAGCAATACTCCCAGCTCGTCTGTCTGATGCCTAAGCTGAAAAGAAATATGCAAATGCACCTCTAATGTGGATGGGGACTCTCTATATCATGATGTACAGGAAAAGGATATCAGCTGTGCTTACTACTTCGTGACTATACCCCCGACCACTCAAAGTATGATTGAAAATAGAGTGGATGACTCACCATACAACTCTTCGAAGGCTAGATGTCTTGCTCTTTGTTAGATCATAAGTACTCCCGGTAGCAATGTCGGACCATACTTGCCACTCTTGGGTCCTATGTGGCAGTCTTATCAGAATATCCTGATACTCAGGGGTGGCTACAAAGTCTTCAGAGTAAATTCCCATGTGTACTGATAGCTAGGTCACACTCATAGAATATTGGACTCTCCTAAGGTGGAACTGCACTGTATTAGGGGAATCAACAGTGCCGAAGTATCTCTCCAGATAGAAGGTGCTAAGAAACTCCAAGGTAAGTTCTCTATAATTAAGCTCTATGATATGAAAGAATGTCTCCCAAGCACCTACACTAATGAGCTCCCTGATCTCATCCTCAAGGCCAAACTCCCTCAAGACCGCCCAATCTATGTATCGACCTTCCACAAATGATCGGTCTCTGTGTCTATTAAATGCCTGAATATGGGCCTCATCTATGAATTCTAAGAGTTAGGAGGTAGCTGGTCCTCTAGAGGAGGTCCCTCTAGAAGAACTGCCTTTAGTGGTGTTGGGATCAGGAGCTATACGAGCGCAGTGGAATAAACCGATCCCATCCATCGGATCCATGCAAAAACATTAAATTGGAATAAAGGTTCGTTCAATACCTTTGTTGATGACTCTAGAACTCGGTCGTTGATCACCTCTTTAGCTTCCTTTCAGTTGAAGACTCTAAAGTATCCACACGAACCCGTGAATCACAGATGAATGTCCACACAAACATCCGTTGGAATTGATCTCCTTTCACTTCGTAGTGCTAGCTATGCCTCTTCAGGGGTTTTAGTCAAGGAGAGGTGCTAAGATTTTTCTATGCCCTTTTGGGGTGCGTGAATAATGATAATCATATCAACTATTATTACCCAACAAGCCTATTTAAATAAGTGCATAGAAAAACCTAACCTATTTAGGCTTTATTCCATGTACAATTATAGGCATACTATTGGGCCTTATAATTATAACATGAATTCCTAAATATTAAGCCTAAATAATTTGGTCCATTAATTTCAAATTCACTAGGCTCTAAGTGTGCGACCCTACAGACTTTCATTACGTTAGTAATGACCATTGATCATATTAATGATCGTAAACAATGATCAGTGTCTAGCAACACATCATTGTCATCCAAGTAATGAGAAAGTCGGTGATTTAACTAAACCTTTACACATGACTATTACCTATATCCTTTTGTCCTATACATCTAGATTGAGCACGAGATATAGACCGTATCATTCTCATATAGCCTAATCTTAAGGTTTCTTAATTCCTAAGTAAGCTGACTGAAACAAATGTAATCGACATCCCATGTTAATTCATCTGAGCATGGCCATGCATTTTCTCAACTTTACTTAATCAAGGGGTCCACAAATGTTACTCCTATTATATAGGAGGGACAAATCCCATCTTGATCACACAAACCCCTCTACATGATATGTGACATATCCAATATCTACCCTTGCATTCACTTAACCATTAGTGACATAGAATAGTATCAAAATGTGAAACTCACATGTAGGGAACCTTGGTGATCTCAGGTTAAAGGACCATATTAATAATGATCACTAAGAACTACTCATGATACTCATATAACGATCCATGTAGTGTTCTTAATATGGGTCGGTCCAGTATACAAGTTCTCTAACTTATACTCATGTATAAACTTAATATCCCATATAAGTCTTCACACATGCTAGTCTTAACATATCAAAGCAACCTAATCCACAATGATATATGACTAGGGACATTTAAGAATACAATTATTCTAAGGTTATTATCATAATTGAATATATTACGTAGACAATATATATAAATATAATAATTGAAATTGCCATTAAAATAACATGATTCAAAATTACAATCACCAATATGATTAGTTTTAGGGCATATACACTAATAATCTCTCACTTGCAGTAAAGCCAATCATCCATGTATCTAATACCTACGGATCTCATATGATTATCATGCTTTTGCTGCATTAGGGCTTTTGTCAGTGGATTGGCAATATTATCGTCAGTTGGTATTCTGCATATCCTGACATCATTTCTGTCAACAATATCTCTTATGAGATGATAGAGCCGGAGTATATGTTTAGATTTCTGGTGAGATTTAGATTCCTTGGCTTGCGCAATGACTCCATTATTGTCACAATAGAGCTCTATTGGGTCAGCAATGCTAGGAACAACTCCAAGTTCAATGATGAACTTCTTAATCCAAACAGCCTCTTTTACGGCATCTGGTGCTGCAATGTATTCAGCTTTTGTTGTAGAATCAGCCATTATCCCTTGCTTTGAAATCTTCCAGGTCACAGCGCCACCATTAAGGCAAAATACATTACCTGACTGCAACTTGAAGTCATCTTTGTCGATTTGAAAGCTAGCAAGTGGTCCTCTTAGCAGCCATCTTTTATCTTTTTGACATGATCTATAAGGGAAAACTAGAATGTTAGAGAGAATTTTGAGAGTTTCACTATAAATTAGACAATTCTAGGTTCAAATAGTGTTAATCAGCAGAATTTAAGGCTAGAAATTCAGCAAGCAATTCTAATATCTATCAAATGTCAAAGGAAGTTCAATTCAAAACTTGATGTCATCAATGCAAGTAAGTGAGCAAATCAAATAAGGTAAATCATGCAATCAAGTTCCCCAGATAAACATTAACTTTAAAGGATTTAACTGCAATCAATAAGATCTAGCTAAAGAAAAATTTTGAGGATATGAGCATTCCTATAAGTCCTACCATTCATTGAAGCTCAATAAACACAAGTAATTGCAAATATCTTCAAAGAATTTAGGGGAAAGGCGTCTTACCTCATGAATTTCAGAGAAAAATCCTAAGTTACTGGTTGAAGCCAAAGAGGAATCCAAATCTTGTAATTGGACTGATTAAATCGAAGATTAAATAGTAAAATTACTTCAAATAGCCAAGTAAAGCACTTTAATCGGTGTATTTTGGGAAAAGAATGGCCAAAAATGAGTGTAGAAAAAGTAGGGCACGGTGGGTATTGAAGAAGATGAAGGAAAATGGAAGAGTTTCGGCCATTAAAAGCTCGTCCACCCAGGAATACGGGATATGACACGGCTGGTGTTGTATCCCATGTTCTTCTGTGAATGGGTATTCTGAATAACAAGTATACATAGGGGTTTCCATAAAAATATACAGGGTTTGACATACCCCATGTTGTACCCCGTGTTTCTCTCTGGAAGGCTCTTTGAAGACTTCACAATAGTACACGGGGTATGACACGGCTCGTGTCGATTCCCGTGTTCTTCTCTGGAAGGCTCATGTTAAAAAATTCTTATCATTGGTTCAGTCAGTAGGGTACATGGTGTTCGACACGCCTCGTGTTGTACCCCATGTATCTCACTGGAGTGCCATTAAATGCAAAAAATTCCAATACTAAACCGACAGTGAGGTATATGGGGTTTCACACGGCCCGTGTTCTATAGCATGTATCTCACTGGAATGCATTTTGAGCCTTTTATGCACGAAAATAAACAACAAAAATGCATATATGCCTAATTTACCCAAAAACAAAGATCAAGTGCAATAAATGAGCATCTTAAATTAATAACCAATAACTTATATGCCTCAAACTAGTCAGAAACTCAGAGAAAAAATGGGAAAAATGAAGATTAAAAGTAATAAAAATAGAAAAATTTACTTAGGTTGCCTCCCAAGAAGTGCTTGTTTAAGGTTATAAGCTCGACCCTTATTTCAATCAGTATGGAGCT
Source organism: Sindora glabra (assembly GCA_020226215.1). Taxonomy (NCBI): domain Eukaryota; kingdom Viridiplantae; phylum Streptophyta; class Magnoliopsida; order Fabales; family Fabaceae; genus Sindora; species Sindora glabra. The sequence goes on from CM035225.1 coordinate 34,171,206, forward strand.
GCCATTATTGGTGGCCCGGCAATATAGTGTTTCAATCTTTGGCCATTAACCTTGAAATTACCAGTACTCTCACTCCAAATTTCTACAACTCCAAATGGATACACTTTTTTCACATGAAATGGCCCAGTCCACCTTGTTTTGAGCTTCCCTAGAAAGAGCTTAAATCTAGAACTAAATAACAATACTAAGTCTCCTTCATGGAATTTCCTTCTAAGAATGCGCTTGTTATGTTAAATCTTTGTTCTTTCTTTGCATATCTTGGCATTGTCATAAGCATCATTCCTCAATTCTTCAAGTTTAAGAAGTTGAAGCTTTCTTTTCTCCCCAGCAGATTGCAAATCAAAGTTTAGCAACTTTATTACCTAATATGCCTTATGTTCAATCTCTACTGGCAAATGACAATGCTTCCCATAAATAAGCCTAAATGGTGTCATTCCAATGGGAGTCTTGAAAACAATCCTATAGGCCCATAAGGCATCATCCAACTTGAGGGCCTAATTTGTCCTTGATCTAGACATAGTCTTCTCTAATATGCTCTTAATTTCTCTATTTGAAAGTTCCACTACCCACTCATTTATGGGTGATATGGAGTAGAGATCTTATGACTTACTGTTAGTGTGTATCCTAGAACCAATCATATAGATGATTGAAGTTATACACAATGTATTATGTTTTATTTTAGGCAATTTAAATATTATATTTTATTTTTATAATTTTATTATTATTATGTGCAATTTATAACTTAATATAATAATTATCCTTGGAATAGCTTCGCTATTCCTAAAATGCCCCTAGTCAAGTATTATTAGGAAAGGGATAGTAATAATACATCGAGACTAGCATGTATAGTGACTGATGATTACGATTCATGGATATGTGATATCAAGTCAATACATGAGTATATTGCTAGTGAACAATGTACTGGACTGACCCACTATGAGAATATTGTATGGATAGATGTGTCATAAGTTATTCTCATATGATCACAAATACACATAAACCTTTGATCTGAAGTCACTACAGTTCCCTACATGAGGAATTACTCACTTTAATATTGTCCTATGTCACCTTTAATCAGGATGACAAGTAGGGCATTGATTGGGTGTGTCATAAATCGTGCAGAGGGAAGTGAGTGATGTAGATGGAATTTTGTTACTCTTGTATAAAAGAGAAATATCCTTGGGCCCCTTGATTGAGTGAGACTTAGAAATGCATGGCCATGCTCAATTGAATTAATATGTGAAATTAATCATTTATTTTAAGTCTACTCAGTATCAAGAAATATAAATTGAACATTGATGAGGATGACACATTCCATGCCTCTAGTTCAATTTGGATATTATTACAAAAGGGTTATAATGCAAAATGTTGATCATGTATTAGGTGGATGTCAAATCACAGACATTCTTTCTTCTTGAGTGGCAGTGATGTATTGCTAGATACCGCTTAATGTCTATGGACTCAATAAATAAGTCATTGTCAACGTAGTAAGAACCTACAGGGTCATACAAAAGGAGTAGGAATAAGACAATAATTAATTGGACTTTAATTATATTAATATCCAATTAATTGGACTTATTTTCGTGCATATATATATTATTAAGAATAATAATTCACGTAATATATATATATATTATGTGATATTAAAGAAATATCAAATAATTATCTTATTAGATATTAGGTAAATATATTATGAGATAATATTATTCTGATATTTGATAACTATATGCAATTATCTAATATTAAGATATTTATATTATGAGATAATATTATTATCTAATATTAGATAATTAATAGATAAGTCCTATCTCTTCCTATTATCTCTAGGATAAGGATAAGATGAGTTGTTAAGTGTGATTAGGATTTTGGAAGCATTATCCTAGTTGGACTAGGATTATGGCTTGCCTAAGTTCTATAAAAAGGGACTTGAGGGGAGCACTTTAACAACACGTTCAAAACTTCCATACAAATCCTAAATCACTCAGAAAACATCCAATCCTAATTCCTAGAGAGAAAAACGCATCCTAGCAAATTCGTGGAGGGTGAGAGGTTGTTGTTCACTCCGTGTGGATACCGTAGAGACGCTGTACCTTCCTTCCGGTGTTTGATTCATCCGCTCTCAAGTTTTGATCAGTAGAAACACGAGTGCCCAATAGGTAAAACCCTAATCATTTATTTATGTTTTTGCATGGATCCTAGGTAGAATTCAGATGAAATTTTGAATTTCTGCTGCATATGATAATCCGAATTCCTAACAGTTACACCATACCTTTTCAAGAGGGATTGAAATTGATTGGCAATGAAGTGAGACCCTCTATCACTGATGGCTGCTCTAGGTACCCCAAATCTAGGAAACAACACCTTCTTGAAAAATCTAACTACAACTTTTACGTCACATGTCTGAGTGGCAATTGCCTCCACCCATTTGGAAACATAATCAACCGCCACAAGTATATATTTGTTATTGCAAGAAGGTAGGAATGGTCCCATGAAATCAATTCCCCAGACATCAAATATTTCAACTTCCAAAATGTTGTTCAAAGGCATCTCGTGCCTTTTTGATATACTACCAACTCTCTGACACCAGTCACATGAAGTCACATAGTGATGAACATCCTTGAATAGAGTTGGCCAATAAAAACCTATCTAGGCAATCTTTGCAACTGTTCTTGAGGTGCCGAAGTTTCTCCATAGGGGGTGGAGTGACAATGGAACAGAATACTAGCAATTTCTTCTTAAGGCACACACCTTCTGAATAAGCCATCGGCACATCTTCTATAGAGAAGAGGATCATCCCAAAAATAATGTTTCACCTCTGCTAAGAACTTCTTTTTCTGCTGATATCCTGCATCCGGAGGCAAAACACCATTCACGATGTAGTTAACATTGTCGGCAAATCATGGGATAGCTGAAGAAGAGACAGCCAACAGATAATCATCTGGAAGGTGTAACGGCCCTGTCGTTAATAAGTAATATAGAATCGTTATAGCATAATAATACGGCTAGATAGTTTTGAGATGGACTTGAGATTACCTTGAATGGCCTTAAACTATTTCTTTTTCAACTTGTTGAAAGGATTTAAATTGATTTATACTCTCGTTTAGTTTAATTTCATAAACAAAGCTGAGTCTGTTAGAATTTCAAAAATTTTTCTAAGTCTGAATGCCTTCCTTGGAGAGCTATAAGAAATATGTATTATTTGGACATAAAAAAATCCGGTAATTGTTCCTCTTGTAATTTTGCATCAAAAAGTGATTTTTAATGAATTTTTGGAGACCTAAAAGGACCATTTTGAAAAGACACTATTTTTAAAATTTTTCAAAATTCGACATTTTGAACTAAAACCAAAAATCTAGATTTTTATTCTTTGAGTTTAATTTTTTTTAATCCAAATGGGGGCTATTTCCTTATTTACATTTATGCCTTAAGTAAATGGAGACTTAAACGACGGAAATGTAAATAAGGAATGCTAAATCTGTGCCCAACAAGCCTAACCCGAACAGAAACCCTAAAATAGACAGAACCATGCAAAAACAGAAACACGAGAGCGTAGCAAGGCAAAGCACACGCCTCTTCTCTTCTTCTTCATCTTCGACAGCAAATCACGCAAAACAACTCCTTCTCATCACATTTCAACGTGTCTTCTTCCATTCTCTTCCTGTTTTCCCCTATTTTGCTATAGTTTTGGGTTTGTTCGAATTTTAGGGGTTTTGGACAACAACCTATGAAAATCCCTTTGATTTACTTGATAAGGTATTTTCCAAGCTTTATTCTCTTAATTAAGAGTTAGATTAGCTTAAATTAGTTAGTAGATAGTAAAGATTAGATTGTTTTTAGATTATGCACATAGTGTGGAATTTGAGGGTTTTTGACATAGGAAGCTTGATAATGAATTGGGTGTTGAGTTGTGTTTGATTTTTTGTTTGATCGCTTGCTCAAGATCAAGGAATACTTCCTAGTGGAATTGGTGGTTCAAGAAGTGGGAAGAAATTAACTTAAGCATTTTGGCCATTTTGTGAGTAGAAAATGTGTATTTCCACTTCTTTATACTTTGAATATTAAATTTATTAATTTATTAATTGTTATTATTTTCTATGCATGTTAATTATATATATATATAGAATTCTACGTACTTTTAGGACAAGCACCTTAAGATTTTCCTAAGTTATAGTAAATAAGAATGATGCTAAAATGACTTTATGATGAGGAAATTGATTTATGTGACTTATTTTGAAATGGTATACTATTAGAATCTTATTGTATAATGTTCTTTGAAAGATTATTATAGATAAAGTGATAAGGTGCTGAAGTTTCACATATGCTTGTAAAATTTTATTTTGATGAGTTTGGAATGATATGACATTAGTCTTGGTCCACCTTGGTTTGAACCCCAGTTAGCAAAGGAGTTGCTAACCTCGTGTGTCGGCCAATACATATGGATTGGTTTATGGTAGCCTGATAGGTTAGCTTAGAGCTGAGAGCTCTTTGAAATTGTTAATTCATAAGTAGAATGCTTATGTTAATCATAACTGGAAATCTCCCACCTCAAAATGTAATTTTGATGGTTTATGTATTTTGAAACTTATTAACTTTAATTGTGTTTATTTATTCATTGTGATTATATTATACTGAAATCTTTACCATGTAATGTTTATGATAATTTCTTTGGATTAAAAAAAAACTTACTACCTATTCTTGATTTGAAATGTATGTTTTCATATTCTGCTTTTAATTCAAGTATTGTTTTAATAAATATGATTACATAACTTTTGTTATATCTCTCAGTATTGAAAGGTTGTCTAACTGTTTCTAGGGAAAAACTTGTGCCATGGCTTGTCCCATTTTCGTTAGAAATTTACATTATCTATTCACTAAGTCAACAACTCACTCTTTTTGTTGTAATATTTTTCAGATAGAGACTTAGC